>VZSR01001459.1:3830308-3876445 GCA_013398615.1 Brachypodius melanocephalos
AAAAAACCAAACCCAAAAAACCCCAAACAAACAAAAAAAACCAAAACCAAAACACCAAAAAAAAACCCCAAACCAAAACCAGTCACTACTTCACTAAAAATAAAAAATAACAGTCACTAATTCACTGTGATACAGTGAGAGAGCATCCTCTGCTCTTGTGGTAGCAGCACTTTTTAAATAGGGTTCTCATTAAAACACCTAAAGCACTATCATTCCCCAAATCTTACACGCAGGGGACAGACTTGAGAATGTTCTCTCCTAAAGGATCAAAGTTGTTTTTAGAACTGAAGTTCACCAGTAACACACTGAGAACAGCAATGCTGCCACACTGCAAGTTTTTTCCCATCCTGAAAACACTTTACAATATTAAGCTAGCATCATTATCCCTTTTTTATTGAACAAGGCACAAAAGGATAAGTAACATGGCAAATGTCTTAACACTGAAAAAGCTGGAGACAGAATTTAGATATGACACCCTGTTCCTTATCCTCCTTGCAAGGCTACAGAGCTTCATATTTAGCTTCATATTCCTGTAATTTACATGAAAATACAAAGCCTACTAGGATTAGCGTATCTTTGTGCCAAAGAAAAGTTAAAGTGTATTAAAAATACCATGACAGCAGCCTGCAAAACCTTCTCTAAACCAGCTTCTAGTACACACCAATGGGAGCATCTCAAGCTGACCTGTAAAATTAATTCCTTGTTCTTTTCAGATGAATTAAGCTAGGACCAGAATTAGTGTTAATACATTTTAAAACAATTGCAATGTCTTATTTTATACTTCATTTGACAACAATTACGAGCAGGACATAAATCTCAAATATTAACTAGCTCCCAGCACAGGAGTGTGTAACATCCAAAATCTAAGTGTTTCTAAAATATTTTGGAAGGAAAACACGTGTCTTCCAAGGAAGTGGAATAGCAGCTCTTTTCCTAGCCCTTTCATTTTGCATTGTCAGATTAATCCCTAGAGTAATTTCGCTCATTAGAACGGGTTTGGCTGATTATGTTTGACCTAAGCTCTACTGCTACCACATTAGTGCTTGTTGATTTGTTAATTAAAAGTGCAAGTCCATCAAGCTAGTCACAAAATGGAAACCCTCTTCAGAAACAGTCTCTCTATAGCTGCTAATTCTTGCATGCCTAAAGCCAGTTTAGTACACAGGAGAGCAAACTATAAAGGACGTTTTTTGTTCTTTATGCAAGAGCAATGAGCAATGAGTAATAAAAGGTATCAATTATTCACATTGCTTCCCAGCAGTTTAGAATCTCAAGAAGCACAAAAAAAGCTGTACTGCTTTTGAGCAAAGAGCAAAAATTATTTGGTGAAATGAGGATATCTCTGTTCAGAGAATTTGGCTAAATACATTTGGAACCAAGAAAATAAAACCCATCTTGGTTCCTTTCCCTCAATTTCTTAATAATATGGGTCCTCTGCTGAAGTATAAATTCCAGAATTGAAAACTAGGATGAGGGAAGCCACTGAATAGCTCATACTTGGCATTACCAAGCCAAAAAATATTGCCTTGCAAGAACTTATGCTTCTGGAAATGTTGAGAATCCACATTTTACCCTTTGCCTCCTTGACATGAATCAGCTGTATGAGGAGCTGAACATTTGAAGGAGAATTGCTTCCACAGCTGCGGGGCTTGATGTTGGAAACACGGTGTGTATATATATTGTATCTATTGGACAAAGTCAGCTCCCTGTGGGTTTGGGGTTTTTTATTGGTTTGGGGGTTTGGGGGAGTGTGCTTTTTTGCAGGGGGAGGTTGTTGGCTTTTTTTGGTTGTGATTTGTTTTTACTTTGTTTCCTTTAAGGGAAGCAGTAAGAAACAGTAGTGAAAGGAACATGAAACCATGAAGTGTCAAAAATGCTTCAAAATGTTTCTTTATACTCAATGATTAAACCTTTGCACGGGAATGCAGATTAGGCATTTTAGAATTAGGGTTTGTGTTAAAAGAGTTAATGAAATAAGCAGAGAATAAAACCAGTGGTTTGTATTCAAGCAGCTGCCTTACACATGGTCACCATATCACAGTGTGCAAAAGCTGAGCAGAAAAGGCATATTGGCTGTCTAAGCTTTATAAAAGTAACCACTCTACCCATCAGGCATTTGATGAATTTGTTCATTATAGCTCTTCTTAACAGAGGAGACTCAACAAAAAACTGAGTTTTGTTTTTTCTTTTCCCAAAGTCCTTAAATTATAACATTACGGAGGTTTAGAATATTGATACAACCACGCATTTTCTAAATAATGAAATACAAAGAATAGAAAGTGCTAGCTTTCCTTTATGGTATTTTGTTAATGAATTCAAGAGCGAAAAACGGATATCAGGAGTTTATGAAGTGTTTAAACATAAAACCAAAGAATTATAGATAAAGTTCCAAACCATTAATCCATTATATACTGCGAATTGGACAAGCCCAGTGAGATATCCTTTCCAGAAATGAATTGAGCAAAGCCATCAGCAAATAGTTAACACTCTGAACCTCTGAAACACTCCTTGATTCAATTCAAGCTGCAAACCTCTATGTTTAGAAGCTAATTTACACTGGAATCTGGAATTTAATCATCTCTTCTCATGCATTTGAAGAAGGATGACTTAATTTCACATAGTCTAAATTAACTTTGAAATTTTGCTACACATAGTAATATCATATCTAGTCAGATATGCTGATCTTAACTTGAAACAAATTAATTGCTTGATTTGTCCTCTTAATATTACCCTGATGTTGATAAAATTTCCCTAGGCAGCATTATGAGTGGTTCTGGTCTTTGTTTAAATAGGGTGGAATATAGATATATAGATATACATATACATATAAATTTAAATAAAAATCATCAGGAGTGAGGAAAGAAACATGTTTGTTAGACAGGAGGAAAGAAGAGATGGAGGGAAAATAATTTTCTGTTTGATCCAAAGTTCACTGATTTCCAAATAAATACATCAAAGTCCTTTGAAATAATTTTGTTTTAAAATTGTATTTGCAAAGTGAGGGCATTGCTGAATTTTCCTTTTGCTGTTGTTGTTATTTTGAAGTCAATGAAACTTCTACCTGGGCCACTATTTACATCACACTTACTGCAAGAAGACTACCAAAGTGATTAGCTATTCATTTCCAGAAGTGCTCTGAAGAATCCTCTGTAAGGGAAAATTTTGAGAAGTCTAGATTTTCAGGCAGTAAATAACATGGGAAATTTATGATTTGCTTTTCCTCAAGAAACAAATTCTGCAATCAGTAATGAGAGAGAAAAAACCCATAATCAATATGAAGAGATCCTTCCTATGCTTCAGACTGTATGAAGGCAGATGTGTTTTTTGATAAGAGTCCTCTAGTTCAGGAAGAAAAATGTCAAGTATTTGCATGATCTGGTGGGCTTGTTCTTGTTCACCATCTGAAGAGGAGAGCAAGTCCTCTGATCCTTCCAAACCGAGGTCCCAACCTTCAAAGAATCACAATGCAGTCAGGCTGGCTCTTCAGAAAGTCAATCAGTGTGATGTTAGAATATATGATTATTAGTTAACACACTAAAGATTTAAACTGGCTTATTATCACCGTGCTGGGCTCTACCCATTCACAGGAGTTCATAGCAATAGATTTTCCACAGAACAGGATCTGAGAACAGTCATTTTTATGGAGACTAAGAAATTTTCCAAAGAAAAGCTCTGTAGAAGGATATTTCACAAAAAGTGCCTTTTTTTTATTTACAGTCTATAGTATTTCTTATTCTCCACAACCCATTATTTACAATAGAATACAAAATATTATCTGTATCAAGTCCTCTAGTGATATATTAACATACCCAATAAGCAAAAGAGTAACAATATATGTAGGCAGATAAAAATACCTAATGTTGTAATTTTCCCCTATTTTTGGCCCTGAACATAGGCAAGGGCACCAACTTCTCTGCTTGGGGAAGCCTCAGTGGCTCTGCAGCCTGCCCCAGTACACACACCCACTCTGAGTTCCAACACGGACACAAACAGCCAGGGACAACCTGTGACAGGAGCAACACTGAGGTGATGACCAAACCTGCTGAAACTTTGTTCCTTGCTCAAAACATCTATTTTATCAGCACAATTCAGCTCCTGTGACACTGCAGTGCCTTTGCCTGAGCATTTAGCCAGGGAGAGGAAGGAACTGAAGAGTCCCTCAGGTGAAGCTGGAGCAGCAGCAGGCAGGAGGAATGAGCGGCACTCGGTGCCAGCCAACCATGAAGGCATGTGAGATCTGCTGCACCTTTCATTAGAACAGTGAAGCTGGGTTTAATTACCTTTAACATTACTAAAAACATCAGAATCTGTAACTTTCATGCCATTGGCAAACCGACCTCTGTGGCTTTGTTGTAACTATTCATAATAAAGCTATGATATTAAATTACAGGTGTTCATGCATAAAAGTCATTTTTCTGATTAAGTAATTCTAACTTAATTTGGAAACAAATATATTTCTGCCTCCAGGAAAAGAAAACTGAGAATTAATTCAAATAAGCAGATATCTGCTTTAATATTTAAGGTGGGGGGAAAAAGGTTTTAAGTTAATTTTTCAGGAATTATGTGTAACCAGAAAATAAGTTGGTTTTTTTTTTCATCATATCATGAGGGAGGAGAAATTATTAAAGTTGTGGAGAAATTAGACATTTGTTACTAAAACAAACTGATACTGAGAGATGTGAATAACATCCCCCCCCCCAAAAAAAATTAACAACAGCAAAACACAAAAATCAGAATAGAGATCCACACCCCGACCTTGAGACCCAGACTTCTGTTCATCCTAAAGGAAAAAGGGGCTGGAGCACAGGCGTTTGTTTCAATCCCAAACAGCTTTATTCCCTCTATAATAGTAACAGTTACATTGCCTTTAATCCAAACCCAAGACTAAACCATTCCTCAGCCAGAGCTCATCTTTAACACCTTTAACACACTCCAGAGCTCCTAACAAGATGTAATACTGAATGTACAGCCTGGTAATATGAAACACCTTTGGGCTGAGATTGAAATAGGATCAAGTTATTTGTATTAAATAAGGTTTTCTTCTCCAGCAAGACCAGCACATCACATACAAGTATGACAAAGAGATACTGCAGCACAAAGTAAAGGCATTAAAATAATCAACTGGAAGGTATAAACAAGTAAATATTCCATTCTGTTTCATTTCCAGAAGAAAAAGTAAATTTAAATATCAGAAAAATATGCCTCATGGATAAGGGTCTATATATATGGAGAATTAGCCCAAAACTAGCTACTATATCAAAACTATAAAATAGACTGCAGATAGGAAGAACAAGTGTCCCTTAACCTTTGGTTTAACTGCATATTACACAAGACAAATTGGACAAGAAAAACAATTTGCTTTTCAACACACAAGAATTCACACAAGGAAATGCTATTTGCAGAAGGCTAAAAATGTTCTCCCAATATTGCATGGGATTTGAATTATCTATTATATCAAGAGGCAACAAAATTAAACATCTTGAAAATCAGATCCACTTGTCATGGGAAGAAAGTTTGTGAGGAAAAATAAAAGAGGCTCCAAATTGAACTTCATTTAAAAAAAAAAAAACCCCAATGCAATTGTTCTGGTATCAAAACTCAAATGGGAAAAGAAATGCAAGATATAAACATTCTCAGACTGTTTCTTATAAATTAGAAATATAACCTTTCATAGGTTCTTTGCTGAATATTTGTGTGCAGTAAGGACCAGAAATACCAGAACATCCATGAGCATCTAACAAAGGGTTTGTAAATGGTTGCTAGAAGTCCTACCTGTAATCTATGGTTCCTTTTGAACAGAAAGATAAACATGTTAAAGAAATTAAGAACTGGATTAAGCAAAGTCAGTATTGAAGCTGGAAGCTGTTAAGCTGCAGGAAGAAAAAGAAAAAATCCTAGCAGGGATATCTCCAACTTAAATACTCTAAAAGGAAACAAAAGTGGGACAGGTACAGTCAAAGCATGAAACACTTCTGTCAACAAAATTTCATAGTCAAAGCTTGTTGTCATGTTTTTTGATCCTTTCACCTCAGAAATACTTTTTTTTTTTTTTGCATAGGGCTCAAGATGATGTGGGTCAGCTCCATTCCACATTTCCTTCTGCCTGATATGCAAACAAAACTGATACTGGAGATGTAAATGTCACAAAATCAGAGAATGGTTTGGGTTAGAAAGGATTTGGAAGAGCATCACTATCTCAGGAGACTTCTCTGCAAGAGAAGATCCCTTCAGGCTATACTGATAGGGCTTCATTCATTTACACTTATTGAAACTGGTTTAGAAAATACTGGAGTTCATTCCTTAGAAGGCATAGCAGCCATTCTTGTAGGCATAGTTTCTTTTCTTCTTTGAAAATTCCATGGAAAAATCGAAGCTGCTCTCCACAACAGAGTATCCTAAAAATATAATTTAAAAGGACAGAAATTCCAATGCAATAGAAGCTTAGAGGCAAATCTCACTTTGCATGGATTTTCTGATTTATATGTCCCAAGCACCACTTCAGAGTACCCTCTGAGCAAGGTAAGACTACTTCAAACACACTTGTCCTTCTACTCCTCACCCCTACAGTGATGTGCTCCTCCTCCCTGCCACAGTTCAGGCTCAGTCATCCTGTGGCACTGCCAGGGCTGTTCAGCTCCTCTCCCTGGATTCAGCTAAACCTTACCTTTGATACATTTATTTACTGCAATGCTGCTGCTCGCTGAGGCACAGCAGAAGTCAGACAGAATGTTTCACAGAGGCCTGAGCCCTGTATTTCAGGAGTTCAGAGGGAGCACAGAGCACTACTCCTTTTACTAAAGGACCAAAGAGAGCAGTGAACCCATCTCTGAGCAGCTGACATTTATGCTGAGACACCCGCTCACTGAACACCCAGGGGATGTGACAGCATGGGATTGCCCTTTTCCTCCAACAGGAAAATAAATTTCTGTTTTATTAGTATCTCACCACTGTAACATGGTGCAACTCCAGGCATGGAAATCACAGTAGGAAATAATGGTCCTCTTCTGTCTTTACAGAAAGGGTCCCAGTTCTCCTTGTAACATGTGTAACCCTCATAAACCACAAGCACACTAACACAGCACATTAAACCTGGTGAACTGGAACATCCTTTATGAAGGCCAGTCCTGTTATCCCTTTGTTGGGCAGTAAATCAGCCCATCCTGCCTGCACCCACTAACTCACTGACAGGGCTGTCTCTGTGGCTCTCAGAGGTTAATGCAGCCCCTCCTCAACTCCTGACATTGGGGATACCTTACACATGCCCCTTTACCCTTTTTTATGTTTGCATCCAGCTGAAGAGTACTTCAGAACTAAGAGAGCCATCAAAGCCTCTCCTCACGAGTGAATTCACAGGTTTTCCAAGGTGTGACCATTGAATCCTGTCAAAATTTACACGTGGAATGCCAGTTGCATCACGTTTTGTTAATCGCTTTGTTCTTTAGCCCAAGGCCAGTATTTCTTTTGATCAATATAAATCTTTTCTGCCATCTTATTTTTGCTGTCACTCTATGAAGTATTATGCTGCTGAGTCAAGATCTTCATTTATCCCTGGTACTGCAGTCCTGTTCTTCCTGACAGGTACCCTGTGAATATATCATTATCAATCTCCCTGATCCTCCCAGGTTTGTACATAAATTCACCTCTCAGGAATTGACTTCCATAAAGTCATAAGTCCCACCCCATTAAATGCTACTTGCTGCAACAGAGGCTTTACTTAAAAGCAGCACTACTGAGAGACACATTTGTTGTGTTCTGTGGTGAAGAAAAACATTCAGCAACAAGAGTAAAAACATGGACCCTGGAAGCTCCAGCTAGTTTTTCACACCCACACAAAGTGCTATTGAACCTAATACTTTGTGCAGTATCACCTGCCCCCTCACACTGGAACACCCCTTTATACTTTCATAGAAACACTGATTAAACTGTTATAGGAAAAAATAGTTCTCAATTCGATACCCTTAGCACACAGTTACTATAAGACAAGTATTTGTATGCACACCAGTGAGATCATACAAACCTCTGCATACATACATCATGAAGATGAATCCTTGCCATTTAAAACAGCTGAAAATTGAAGCATTTTTCTTACCCAGTATCAAAATCCAGCATTTTTCATATCTGTTAACCAGAACCCCAGTCCTGAGCCAGGAGGAGGATAATGCACAGCTTTCAGAAACACTGTCATTACTGGCACAGCTTCATTGCTGTAATAAGCTGTAGTAATGCTGTAAGAGTATTATCACTCTTCATAATGCAACACATTTTCGACCAATTCAGAAAACACTTGAAAGTTGGGGTCTTTCTGTGCTTTTTTTCCCTCCATCCTGCTTGTGTGCACTCCAGAATATATCAACTATAGTTATCAGCCAGGGAAAATAGATAATGAGAATATTTAAATACTAGTACTAATTAAAACTTCTTTCACTCTCATTCCTATTCACTTCTTAACACTGCTACCTTTGCATTTTGTTCTCTGGGTAATAAGCCCACGTTCACAAGGAAATACACACAGGTATTTCTGTCTGTATTTACACCAGTGTAAGACAAACTGAATTTTTTTTTCCCCTAAACCATCCAGAAGCTGACAAAGTCTGTAACAGAAAAAAAATGTCCTACTCTTTATCATATCACCCCTGATAACAGGAATATCAATTAGCCCTTATATGGAAACTGCCTGCTGGGTTTGGTAATTAAATCCAGTATTAACATTTCAAGCTATTCATGTGCATCTTCAAACCCAGAAAACTTTCAGAATTACTGATCTGATGTTAGACATCTTAGTTCTTGGTCTTAGCTCAGCCAAAAACACCATCACGTTTGTTGGCATGAGCAGCTAATTTTCAGTAGCCTTTCCTACATCTATTCCTTTAATTTCCTAATTATATCTAATTTTGGAGCAGACAACTGTATTACCATAGCAAATAACAAGGATAATCAATCACATGCATAAGCAGACCAGAGAAGGATGCTGATGTCTGTCCCTGTCCCTTGTGTGTGTGATTTTCACAGCTGCAGCCATGCAGGCCATCAGTAAAAATGGAGATCACGAGGATGCCCTCACACAATCAACAGGGGCCTGAGGGAGGTGTTTTGGAGGCTTTTTGGTGAAGTTTTTTTTAAGAAAGAAACATTTTCAACATGTATCTGTTCAACTCACCAAACTTTCCCAGTCTCATCAAAATGCCAATTTCTTTTGTCACCAAATGTGTTCTGCCAGTGTTCCTTCATAAAATCCCTTTTGATCTTTATATGCCAAGAGAACACTATTTAACATGGTTGCTACACTTGATCAGTATTTCAGAAGGGAAAAGAAATACTATAACCAATATCTATGAACAGCTTATTAATGGTAGGAAATCTCAGCAAGTTACATTAGAATGTAATTAACAACGTATGGCTAAAACAACAGGTAAGCTTCATTACCAAAAACATCTGTCAGGAAATGTTCTTGCTTACAGCAGCTACTTCTTTTTTAGGGGTTTATCGTTCCTTTTCTTCAAACAATTTATCTTATTCTGCTACAATGCCATATGAGTTTGGGGAATTTTTTTTGTGTGTATGTTAACAGAAAATGATAAAACACTACTTCTGTCACTTTGTCATTCTGAAAAAATCACCTCAGTCAGAGAGCAGACAGGCCTGTCCCCCCACAAAGACCACTTGTATTTATTTATCCTGATAAAACAGAGAAGGATGTGATAATTCTAGACAGAGACCAATTTGGATCTCATTGTCTCCACACCTTTTTCAGTTATTGCGTTTTTCCAGGACTGTATGTACCTTGGCAGGGGATTATTCCTTTATTATAACTGGTAAAATAATTTATGTCTTCTCCTATGAAGCATGCAACACAAATAATCTTTGCTTATTGTATAATAATAATATAGGCATGCACTTTCTGGCATACTTCATTGCCTAAATGGATTTTAAAGGTAGATCTTGGGTTTCCTTAGTCCAAAAATTTCTTCATTTCTGAACTAAAACGCATTTTCAGAACATCAGATCATCAAGATCACTTCTTGTTTTATTGATGACTATGCACATAGGCAATCATCTTTAATGTTAGCTCTTTGTACCATTTCTCTTCTTATCATTAACTGATTGGAAAAATTAATTTTATTTTGTAAAAAGAAATCAGAAGCAAATACAGCATTTATTTTCTTCGACATTATGTATTATTAATAAAAACCTGCAGTAATTCAGCAGAATTATTATGGAGCATCTCAGTAAAAACCTGTCACAGGGAGAAAACTGTAAATAATAGAATGTCCATCAAGCCAGGTGAGCCTTTACTGTGCGGTGCAATGTCCTCTGCAGCAGGTGTGGATCAAGAATCACTTTCTGGAGCACAAATAGATCAAAACATATTTATAACTAATCTTAATACTTAATCATTCCAATTTTGTATACTCTCCTCTGCAAAGGGAATGGCTTAGAAGTCAGCTTCAGCATATTTCTTCTAGCAGCTCTTATGGTAAATGAAATTTTGACAAATATTAAATATTGAATGTATGTTGAAATTTACAATCTTTGGAGATCATCATTAACAGCTAGATTATACTACTATTTATTATTTAAGGGGCATAATCAGTAAATGCCTTAACTGTGTTTAACATCTAAAATATGCAAGAATGACAAGAGAAAATAATCATTGGTTTAAATAGGACCTATTTTAACTATCACTAACCAAGACAGTTACAGTGTTAATAATTCAATGTTGCTTGAAAACCACTCTCTTATGATTGATTTATACAGACTGAAGTAGGCACATGTTTTATGCTACAGGTGGATGTGAGGTCGTAAGAAACCACTTTACAGTCTTCCCAGAAGTACAGTGTCAAAAAGGTCACCTGTGGTAAAGGATCTTTTGGATTAGTCTTTCAAATCAATGCATGAATTAAAGGCAATTTACATATAAATGGGCTAATACTCTGGCTTTGAAATTAGATGAATTTTTAAGAGATTTAAGAAACAGCAGAAAAGGTCAGTTAGGCATTAAGTATACATAATGCAATTTTTTAAAACTCTTTGTCTTGGAACTGCACGTTTCTGGTTTATTAATATTTTGTATTCATAGCCTGTTTTTTCTCAGAAAGGTGCTGCCAGCTATTTGTGAGCAACTGCAGAAACAATCCGTGCCAGAGGGAGCAGATTTCAGGGAAGTATGGTTTCAGACTTAGAGAGTGAAATTTTGTTAATATTAAAGTGTTCTGAAAGAATTTTTCCTTTGATAAGGAAACACAAAGAAGCTGTAATCAAAGTTAGTGAAGTTTCTAATACACTGGAAAATAAACAAAATTTTAGGGATACTTCCCATATGAAAGGCAGGAGTGAGGTTGAGCCCTGGAAGGGGGGAAGGAGTGGGAGAGGGAAGAAGGTGGGTTTATTTCTCATTACGTTGTTCTGACTTGATTGGTAATAAATTAAACTAATTTTCCCAAGTCAGGTCTCTTTTGCTGGGGATGGTAATTTGTGAGTGATCTCTTGACACACGAGCCTTTCATTCTATTTTCTCTCCCCTCTCCAGCTGAGCAGGGGGGATGATCGAGAGGCTTTGGTGCGCACCTGACATCCAGCCAGGGTCAACCTGCCACAATCCTACAGTATTTAATAATCCTGGGCCATTAATAATAATACTGACAAACCAGCATGTGTTACAGACATCAACAATGCTGTTCTATGAAAAGATATAAAATCATTTATAACAAAGTTCATAATCCCTCCATGCAGCTAATTTTAAATATTACAGAATTCTAAAGAAAATATTATTATCTAATCAACCTTGATGACAGTTTCCTTAGAAAGCCTGTTTTCTATCATACTGCACAGTGCAAAACTGAATTTTATGTGATAATTACTAAATTGGTCCCTTCCCTTACAGGAAGGCAAAAGAAATCAACAGATGCTTGCAATGAGCCATGCAGCAAAATGGAATCAAAATCAAGAAAATTTTAAATTTTGAGTCAATTTCAGAACATAAACAATGAATTTCTATAGCTACAAATAGCATCCTGAGGCACATAAAAGGCACAATGAAGCATAGAAGATTCACAGTAACTAACAAATTGCGGGTAGGTGGTAATAGTATTATCAAAACAATTAGTGAAATGTTTAAGTAACTAGGGAGTGTCAAATTACCTCCATCCTATATAAAGTATAGATTTTACCAGTTTCAAACCAGGTTTAGCCTGTAGTAAAGAACACAACCTTCTTTAGACTCAAGGGAGCTTAGCTTAGGAAGAAAATAAGGGGGGAAAAAAAATCCTTCTCGAACAATATCCAAGAGAGTCAAAAAAGGAAAGTGCTTTCCAGGAATTTGATAAACAATTCAGATATTACAAGTACTGACCATAAAAGAACAATGGATACCATAATCTAGTTCCAATGAATTGAGATTTCTCATCAAAAGAGCTAACTGGCCCCTCAAATGCAAAGAATTTAAGTATGATAAAAGGATGTGTAGCAACAGTTCTAACAAAAAATTTGAGTCTTTTTAGCTTCTTTTTATTCTCTTTTCAGTTCTCTCTTTTCAACAGTGAATTTATTCCTACAGAACCCAAAATCGCTTAAACCAATTACAGATTTACCTTGGTAAATTGCCGTCCTGTGCAGATACTTTTAAAGCAGGTGTATGATCTTGTACAGCACTTCAGGTGATAAAAAGCCAGATTGCTTTTGGTCTGTAACTGACTTTTGCTAGTGCAGATCATGCCCATAAATGGGGTTACATCTTTAGTTGTCTATTACATAGAACCATTTTTTGAGTAAAAGCTATCCTGAAAAAAAGAAGAAGAACATTTAATCCTCTTGTGGGCTAAAATGCAATGTCTCCTTATTTATACAATTTTGAATGGTTTCACATATGAAGATGCTCTTAGGTAGAGGAACATTATCTGTTGCACAGATATGAGACTCAAAGCACATGTCAAACAACACCTACATTTTCAATCACTGTTTTAGGAGAAGAATGCAAAAAATAAAGATATCAAATCATCACTGAATCATATAGGTGCTGGAAGATCTATGATAATAAAAAAACTCCTCAGAGGAATGAGATCTAACCCTTAGAAAAATAAATTAACAGCAGATTTTGCCAAGTTACACAAGAATTTCGTAAAAGAATAAAAGATAAAGTTTACAAGGCCATAGAAAATTGTGTCAAATATAACAAAGGGCATGAACTTAAGCTAAGGAAGGGGTCATCTTCAAGGAGAATGCTGGAAGAAATTTTTTACACAGCAAGTGGATACGATGGAAAATAAACCGCTATGACAACCTTTGCAACAAGTGATATAAACTTTAAAGGGTGACAAGCATAGGAGAGACAGTTATTGTGCAAGTATAGAAAGAGGGAGAGAGAGCTGTCTGGCCTTTTCAAAAATAGACTTTGCATCCATCCGTCTTTAAATCACCAGCATTTCAGCCCTATCTGCCGCCTCTAAAGTTCACTAAAAGAGAAAATTGACACCACACTGAACTGAAGGATCTAACAAGAAGATCCTGACAGTTGAAATGGGTCTTAGAGACTCCATCTACAAATGTTATTGCCTGAACTTACTCATTTCAGTGAAGGAATAAATCCTTGCCCCATCTATTTCAGAGCCTTCATTTCTCTTGTAATGAGTCTTCCACTTTAACAAGTTTTGATTCAATCATTTGCGTTTTATAAACCAAATGTATAATCTTAAGTGACGATCCATTAAAAATACACTAAAGTTACATATTAAAAAACTTTGAAAATTTATCTTCTGTCATCTGGATATCATTCTGAATCCCACATCTTTAAATGTCAGAAAAAAGAAAAAAACCCTTTTTTTTAAACCATGCTATGAAATATCAAATTTAATACTACTTTCGAATACTACAGTGGAATATTACTTTTTAAGTTCAGCTGCAGAATAGACAAGGGAAACTTTCATAATGCAGACAAGCCTCTGGGGACATCCAGGCTGCATTTGGAACTGTATTCTCAGGAAGGTTCAAAAAAGAACCTGACACCATCTTCATTACACATTCAATGGCACACATAGTTTCAAAAGTAAAAAATAACTCATCATAAAAAATCTCACCGAAACAAATACAATCAAGTCAAGATGGCTCCAGATGCTCAGTTCTTCAGTGAAGGGATCAATAAAACAGCTAAAATGACAAGATTCCTTTCAAAATTAACTCCACTGTATTCTATCATATGCAAAGCAGAAAAGAGGCTCCACTAACCACAGCCACCTGCTTGCTGAAGAGGGAAACTACCTTTGAAATGAACATTTTTTATTTTCTGTGCTAACAGATTCTACTGTGAGATTGATTCTGGCATAGCATCATTCAATAATGTTGCTAATAAGAACAATTTTTACCATAATTACTGTATTTTAGAAAGCATAAAGAAGTTGAATAGTTCTTTCATGATTTTTGGTGACTTTTACCATAAAGAAAATATATTAGTTTACCAGATGCCAGATCATGCAATGAATCATTAACAGGAAGGTGTTTTCTCAATACTTCCCAAATAAATACCAGCCAGTTTGTTCTCAGGAAGCAGTCACAGGCATCTCTTGTCTGAGATACTAAACCAAAGTCAAATCCATCATGTACTGAAATCTCTAATGTTCATTTGTCTCAAAAGCAGTACTATGTACACAATCCTGCAAAGATCCAAAATGATACAATCACTATTTACAGATTTTAAAAAACATTAGTAGTTTAGTAACAATTTTTAAATATATTTCAATGGAAGAAAAATATATACTACTCCAGGTGTACCCTGTTGATCTGGTTATGAGGCACAGCACATTTCTTATCTGTCAAGAGAACTTTGAAGATCAAGATGGTTGAATAATTTCAATGGACTACAAACTTTAGACCACTGCACTTGAACAATCATATCAACACACCCAACACAGAGACTAAAACCAACATACCTGGCTATATGGAATTTTCTGTATATTTTGGGCAAGCCAATCCTGATGTTCTCTGACTATCTGCTGCTCATCTCACAGAGAAGCCCTGACCTTGCTCACCTCCAGTGTAAGGACAGTGCTCACAGCCATCAGTGTCACCTTGCTGCACCCAGGTAAACATGGACAAGTTGTGTTTGCATCCCCTTCCAGCCTCTTTCCATGACAGAAGTGGAGTGGGGGCAAAAAACACCCACAACAAAACAATCTGGAGGGGAGAAAACCCCTCAGTATTCTCAGCACTCTACTGTCTCTTTCTCTCTCCTTTGAGGAACAAGCTGTCTCTAACAAACTCAGTCTCTTTTTCTGCCTCTTTCTGACTCTAATTGTAAAGCTGGGATAGGGGAAGACACATCTATTTGTTCCTCTCTGTCACCAGAATGAAAATGTCTCCTGCTATTTGGTCAGCTTTGAGTGACCCCCTGCTGGACAAGACCTCCTGTCACTGGAGAAAAGCAGAGGTCACGGCAGGAAAGCAAGAAAACATTTATGTTAAAAGTGTAAAACTTTAAATTTTATTTCCCTATTGCAAGTGACATGTTTACAAAAGAAAAAAAAAATCTCTGACATAGATAAGTAAGTAGAAATTCCTCAGACAAAGCACAAAATAAAAGAGCAAATTCTTTTCCCTATCATCAAAAGCAGTAGTTACTTCCACAAAGAGTTAACAATGACCATCCACAACTTTATACAAGAGAAGAGGGATGAAGATCACATTCATGTGAAAGCTGCTGGTTAACAGTGAATAATTTAAAACTAATTTACTAGGTATGTGACTGCCAATACATCAATTGCTAGAGTTGTTCATTCCAGAGCTAAACCATTGCATAAGCAGCAATTTCAAAACATTTTTTTACAGAATGCAAATTAACAATTAATCACAACGTAGGCAGTTTCTCAAGTAACAGTTTTTCTGTTCACATTACATATTTAATAATGGGTTTTTTCTTAAACTGATTGATAATAATTCTTTGTCTTCATAAAAATACAAATGCACTTTCCTGCAGCATGTACATTTTCTGCCACTCAGTGAGTCAAAGTGCAAGTAAACATCCATGCATGTGATCTAATTCCTATTTTCACTTCTGGCATGATAAACCCATGTCAGGTCTGTATTAGCCATTTTACTCTGCAAAGGTGATCAAAGAAACTAGGAGCTGCAAGGTAGCCTGACACAAGTTTCTTACTAACCTATTCATATTGAGTATATTATTGAGTTTCTGATCCATTTGCATGCTCAACTAGCCTTGTATTTCTTATCTAACCTCAAAGTTTGTTCAAATTTCAGTTCTATTTCAGCTCTTCTGTTTATGCCTAAGGGAAAAAAAAATAAAAAAGAAGATTATTGTAGCATTTCCCTTCTTTGCAATGATCACTTGTGTGCTAAACAACCTCAGTTCTTGGGAACTTGGAGGCTGAGAAATACTCAAAAAATGACAAACCAAGTGAGAATCTTCTTCAACCAGATCACCTCCATGTTAGCCAAGAAGCTTATTTACAGAGTGGGAATAGATCACACTTCCCCCATCTCCAAGAGTTGAGACCACAGATGAATAATTTATGGTAAACCCAAGGCTCTGATACTTCGATGTATTGTATACCACCCACACACTCTGTCTCATGCTTTCTTGGATCATTTCCATTGCACTCCACTGCAATTTACCAAAACAAACCCACAACCCTGTCAAAGAGGGGCACCATAACAAGACAATGAAGCCTGAATGTAGAAACCTTCTTCACTCCCAAATCAGAAATGTCATGGTAGTTCCTTATAAGAAGTGAAGATTTATAGTAATATTTTTCTTTTAGATTTAAACCCAGTGAGGTTTCCTCCCTGCAAAACTAACAGTTCAGTATTGAAAGGTTCTGATTTTATTACATAATTTCTCTGAGGAATTACTATTAGAGTTACTGCCTCACTTGTGTGATCACTTGGGGTTCCATCATTGTCACATGCATTCAAATGGAAAAGACCGAAGGCTTCAATGTCTGGAGATATCCTGGCTTGATGAAACTTTAATTTCAGAATTCTCATAGGCACACTAGCTGTACAATTCAGCTCCCCATTAAATAACATCAGCTTAGTGAAGGATTAGAAGATGCAGAAGGCTACAAAGAGGAAAGCAGAAGAGAGCAGGAGAACAACATATTTCAGCAGAAAGTCAATCCAGGGCTTAGGGTGCACAGCTGGGCACTCTGTTTACCAATGCCAAGTCTCTTGGCTTCATAAAATTGGCTCTTGTGATCAGATTAAAAAATTTTCGCAAGAGCTCTAGAGGAATAAGCTCATTCAGAGATCATGGAATAACCATCACCCAAGCTCTGCCTGCTGGTGGTTGACTGTCCAGCCTCATTTCTCATTCAAAGAGCCTTATATGCAGTCTGTTGCCTGAGTATCTAAAGCTGTTTTGCATTACTGCATCTATAATAATCCTTCTTCTCTTTCCAAAACACTCTGATGAACAATATTGTGCTCCCAGTTCAAAGACAAGGCATGTAGATTAAGAGACTCACAGAGGTCACTGTTACATGATTTACCTGACTTTGGGGTGGTTTTTTTTTTCCCTAAAGGTGTTTGCAATTACTGTTTAAATTAGGATGAATATATGTCACATGGATTTTGGTATTCATTTCTTTCTTAATTGCTGCACAGCCTTCCAAAGAAATCACTGGTGCCTCTTACTCTTGCTTCAGCAACCAGAGCAGAATGGTCATATGACAAATACACACTTACATTAGGAGGTTGTAAGAGACCTCTTCTATGTATTACTCAATCACCTGAAAGAAAACACAACTTGGAGGACCTTAATAGAGAGGGTCACAAAATTATTCAGTGGAGAAATTCAAGTGTTTGTTGTGTGGGAAGAGATGTACTCTCCATGGGAGCCTTACTTGAACTCCTTAGAACAGAACAGTTCAGTTTGGGAGAACTCAATTGGTATTTGATTTTTTTTTTTTTGCCACAAAACCATCAAATCAAAATTAATTCAATAATCACTAATATTCACATCAATCGCATCAATCATCTGCTATCTGTTGAAGAACCAGTTGCCAAATTGACAGTTTAGTAAAAAGCATGATGATTGGAAAGCATTACCACCTATATAGCCTATTTTATGACAAGCACCAAACACAAATTCTGTCATAAAGCAAAACCTTGAAAAATCTAATGTTTCTTTGGTGAGAAGCTTCAACATTATCTTTTCATTCAGGTTTTCTTTTAAGCTTCACTCCAAATATTATGAATTCCAGGTTTTCATTAGATCTGCTTTAGAACAAGTCCCAGCTCTATCCTTACAGATCACACAGCTAGAGCTAATCAGAATTCTGACAGGGTTACATTAATTGACATGAACTTCCCACACCTATATAGTAAAGCAATGCATAGTCTGAAGAGAAGGAAAAGCAAAGATATTTCTCATTCTTGCACGCTGTTTGGAGCTCCTTGTTAGGACCTATTTTAGCCACCCAAGTATTTTAGCTCCAAGTCTGAGAAAAAAAACTCCATAGCATATAGCTCAGTGCAGAGCATGATTAGAGTGATTTTGCAGTGTGTAAGGAAGGGAAAATATGCCCCTATGCATTTCACCATCAATTACACTGGTGTGTTAGAGGAGAATGGAGATTAACATTCCTGTCATGCACAAGATCTATGCAGCTGCCTCTTATTATTTGGTGAAGGTCATGAGTAAGGCCAAACCTATGACTGCATTCTAGCTAAGTAATTCAGCAGTCCCTTCTCCAAATGTGATTTGATAATGAGTTATTGCAAAATATGAGCCTGGGGTAAGAAATATGCCAGTGTTTAGGAGACATGATTCTGCAATAATCACAGTTATTGCAAATTAGTGACATGAAGATTTCTCTCAGTGCAAGTAAAAAGCCACCATGAACAGAACTAACCTAATGTAGCATTTTGTCAGTCTACAGAGAATTCAAAAACACTGGAAAATGCTCTAAGTAGTAGTTCTATTATATTAATTCTATTTAATGATTCTATTAAATCCCCTTATCCAGGTGCCCACTCTGTGCTTGCCAGAAACTTATCTATTGTTTAGTTGCCAACCATACAATTATTGTCATCCAACAAAACCCTTTTGGTTTCATAGAAGCAGCATAAGCCTTTATAAAGAGGAAATATTTTGTTTCAGAAATGTAATTCTGTAAATTGGAATCAATTATTAAACCAGAAGAATGGAGAAATTCATACTTCATCTTCTATTCTTTCAAAGCATCATTCTCAATGGCAAACAAAAAGTTAACAACAAAGAACACAGCACAGGGTATTTACAAAAAGTTAACATAGGAAAGAAAGGCTTGAAGGAAGGGAAAATTCTGATTGGTAGGGACATGGGATTTTAAAATATCTTAAGGACTCCTTAAAGGTAAACTTGACTGTTAGCAACCACACTGGGATGGTCATTCTAAGACTAGTGCTAAAACTTTCTACTCTTTAGTCTGCAAAAGAACCATACCCCTATTTTTTGAGTCAAGCAATTTGACAGCACAAAGGTAACTCTAGAGGCCAATTCAGATAAATTTATTTTTACACATATGTGTATAAACATGACTTTTCAAGCCAACACTTTGAAGAGACTGACCGAGAAAACATTAACAAAAAGCTCAGACATCTACTAATTAAGAAGCTTTATACTTGAACATATTTCAGGTGTGTTTTAGAACTATACCAATATTTCAGTAATTTGACCTTCCTTGACATCACACACATTCACTCCTCAGCGTCTCTGATAGAATCATTATTTAAGACTAAAGCAGACAGACACATGAAAGATACTTAAAAATAACCATCTAAGGTTACAGGCAGGCTTTCAGCTCATTATATTAAAACTCCATCGGTTCTCAGTTCCAGGAAGTTTTATCCTGGAGTTTGATTGTAAGTTCCACCATTTTGATTCCTTGGGTTAAAGCACGCAGAATCTAAATCTCAAAACTATAAACTCAGGTTTACAAGGCAGGACCTAGGACAGCCTTTTAAACAAGGAGCAGCAAGCAACTTTATTTTGGTGGGCCTTTCATTATAACCTAAAGCAGAAAATTAGCGATTATCATAAATTACCACATAGCTTTGAGGATGAAGAAAATTCAAAGAGAAATGTGGGAAAATCACAGCAGAAAATACAATTTTATATATCTGTCAGGAAGTTTTTAGAGGGATTTGGCACTTGCAATGTTGAAGAGAGAAGGAAGCATTCCTTTATCAGGCTGTATGGGGGAGGTTCCTGAATTTGCCATCTCAACAAATTCCACACTCACACCTATCTGCCTGTACTGGCTGTTTCCAGGCTTCCATTTACAAGCCTTAAGCTCCCTGGATCAGAGAACTTCCTCCCTGCAGGTCTGTAAGGCAGCTCTCAAAGGGGCTCCTGACCTGCAGCTTGATAATCTCTTACTAAAGTAATTCAATTTATAGGAATGTGGCTTGTCAAACCTATAAAAGGTGAAAAATGAAAATACATTAAGAAATTCAAATACTTGTAAAGTTCTATCATTGTGTGGGAGTACGAGGAGCTTGGACCAATTTGAAAACACAGAACAGTAATTTGAAAACATAGAGAAGTTGTTTGAAAATTGAAATCCTTTATTTTCTAAAACCTATATGCAAAGCCTTCAAGTGGCAGCTGCTAAAAAAAAAGTCATTTAAGAGTAGTTTCCACTAGAACAGACTTATGGATGGATACTTTTTTTAACATCTACTGCTAGAGTTTGGTGACATTAGAACAAAATATAATACAAAATCAAGTGAGACAATCAAAGACCTAAAGTAGCAAGTAAATTTTGTAATATCAAGAGTTTCTAGTGACCTACTTGAGATTTTTTAACTGGTATCTCATGCAGTTAAACTCCAGCCTCCTGGTAAATGGGACTCACTGGAGTAACACGGTGCTGAGCCTACAGGAGAAAAACTGCAAGAGGATTTATAGGCACACTGACTGTAATTTACATTCTGCAGAATTTAGTGTCTGCCAGGTCTACTATACTGCTTGAAATTTTGTGTTGATCAGATGTCTGGGGAAAATTTTGCAATGCTGAGAGATATAGAAATTTCAAAAACATTTGAAAGAACATCATAATAATTTATTGCAATGCTTTGACATAAGGCTTTTTAGAATACAATTACTATATTTGGCCACTATGAAACCATCCTAAAATTCTGATCCTTGAAGATAATACAAAAATCTCAGGAACTGAATCTTTAGGGAATGTTGCAATAGGACACAAAAGGATGAGGCAGGGACAGCTTAGAGTTCAGACAGAATGCTCTAATTTTTTTTTTATTTTGACTCCAACTTATATACAATTGATCAGAAGGCAAGAGATTGGCCAAAGGTGTTGCCACCTCTCCAATCTCGTTGGTGAACATCACCATCACTCATGAAACTCCTCCTAGAGGAGAAAATATGAAAACATTTCTTTATTTACATAAGAAGGCGTGAGAACTAACTCTGAGTTCTGTAAACATCAGAAGGCAAAGCATAAACATCAGAAGGCAAAATGAAAACAAGAAAAACCAAGGGTGACAAGGGAATGCCAAAAAGAGAGGAATATCAAAACACTTAAGTTTTGGGAAGAAGTTTGTATCCAGAACCCTTACATCCAAAACAGAGATCTTCAGGAGAAAAGCAAAAAATGTTTTCAGGATTAATCATTTTTCCAATCATAGAATCATGGAATGTTTGGGGTTGGAAGGGACCTCATAAGATCATCTAATTCCACCCCCTGCCATGGGCAGGGACATTTTCTCCTACCCCAGGCTACTCCAAGCCCTGTCAAACCCGACATTGAACATTTCCAGGGATGGGGCAGCCAGAGCTTCTGTGGGAACCCTGTGTCAGGGCCCCACCACCTTCCCAGGAAAGAATTTCTTCCTTATACCCAATCTAAAGCTACTCTCAGTTTGAAGCCATTCCCCCTACTCCTCTTACTACATGCCCTTGTAAATTGTCTCTTTTCATCTTTCTTGTAGGCTCTCTTCTTCCTCAGGATTTTTAAGAAGTCTTTTATGAGAAGTTAAATATTTCTTGAAATCAGGAAAGAAAAGCTTGGAATTTGTTGCAATACTGAATAGTGCATTATTTAAGGCACAGGTACTCAGTTTGTGCTGAACTCTGCACAAATACTGAAGAATGCAGCAAATTTATAAAAACTATCATAACAAATTAGACAGACAGTGAACTGGTCTGATCCTTGCCTTGATCATGGTACAGTTATTTTACATTTTTATCTAAAATTCTTTCATTTCAGAAGTTTCTCTAAAGAAAAGTCAAGAACACAAAACAGCCTACTGAATTTACCCCCCTATTCACAGCACTGATGTGTGAGGATGATGTAGAGCTTGGCCAGTGAAAACAACCAGCTTTCCTCTTTTTTTTTTTAGAACAAGGCAGGACCTAACTTGTACTTCCCAGATCATTATTTTCCAAACAGGTAGGATATCAAACTGCAGCATTTTACAAGGAGACTGTACTTGGAGAAGAACATTTTCTCCAAAAAGTAGACAGATAACTAAAGGAGATAGTCATATCCTCAGATTTGCTGCAACCCAAATTGCCAGGAAAGAGAGTAAACCCAAGGAAAAGAAAAAACATGAAATATTTATCAACTTGAGACATATCCATGTCCCATTTTCTCATGTTCCCTCAGTTTCGGGGGAAGGCTTTGCTTCTCATGCAAAAGGTCTGGAAGTCCATTTATCCTCTTCAAAATAGTTCCTCTATCTTTTCTGTCACCACCTTTCTACACATTTTTAGAAAAAGAAAAAAAGCATCACCACAAAAACAAACAAACTCACACAATACATCCCTGAGCATGCACATTGGACAAAGTTTCTCAACCACAACTTTGTAGGCTGAACTATGAACCTGTAGCTCCCAGGAGTCCTGCTGAGCCTACCTCAGTAAGATAAATACCTGCTACTCCTCAGCTAGCAGAGAGAAATGGGAATTCTCCAAAGAGATGAATGCTCAGAATTCTGGCAAAATAAGGCAAAAACTTCACTGAGTCACTTTCTCCTGTACTTAGAGTGGCTTTCAGTAAGTCCAGAGTCATGTTTTAACAACACCTAAAAGTCTAATAGCTTCTAAGTAACCAGAAGAGAAACAAAGATTAGAATCAGCCAAAAGGAACCAGACCAAGGCCAAGAAAACCTTTAAGTTTCAACGAATATTTGCCCAAAGGCTACAACTAAAGCATCAAGTCCATATTTGATTTGATAACCTCATTTATGTCAGCACATCGTGACACACCCACTACTGTAACCCTGTTCCTGAAACTGCCCTAATGGATTTTGACTTTCATCCTTCTTTTTTTGCTCTAAGAGCATGTTCATGTCCATATTAATCAGATTTCAGACCATGCTTTCTACACATGATAAAGCAGCAAACACACTTTTGCCCTGATGTGAAATCTAAGGATTTAGAGAAATTCCAAGGTCTCAAATACTCTGATAAGCCAGGTCCCCACCAGGGCAGGCAGCTGCTGACCTGATGGTTTTCAATTTCACTTGGGAATAAGCCATAGAATGTTCAAGGAAGAAGCACCTATAAAGATCCACTGTATTTTTCATGCTTATCTGGGGAGGTTTCTTGCCTCGTTAGAATAATTTCAAGCAAAGACTTTTTATGCACCAGCTTTCTAAGAACATATCAAGGATTTCAAACAGATTGTTGGCGATGCTCTGATCACCTTCCTGCATGTCTACAAAAAACTTCAGATTGAAAGCTGCCCTAAGCTGAGTAATTTTAACCTCTTCCTTATTACCTTATAGATTTTTTTTTTTTTAAGGGAGGAGGAGGCAGAAAATGTAGTGTTTGGCAAACCAAATTCATTAGCTAAATGGGAAAACATAGCTGGGAACTGCAGATCTAAAATCAGTGAACTAGATTCAAAGCAGCCCAGATTTCTCCAAAAGGAATGCAGCAGAAGAATGACTTCTGAGGCTCTCAAAGGTTAGACAGAAAATATGAGTGCAGTGCAAAGTTCTTCTACTCAGTAGCTCTCTCCAACTTTCCCTCCAAAGCGTTGTTGCAAGTTCAGTTCATGCCCCTGGCAGCCTGAGGCAGTGACCTGCTGTCAGCCAGGCACGGAATTCTCTTCAATCCTGGAAGCAACTTCACCCAGCTCAACGAGTCAATACCAGTTATCGACGGCTGGACACACAGCCCAGATGCCATTTTCAAGCTGGAGAATTTTCAGTATTTCAGAACAAAAATTCATAAAGGTTATTGGAGTCCTGATTTGCTACTGGAAAGAGACTAAAATTTTTCAAGGGATAAATTAATCTGGTTTATAAATATTCACAGCAACGAAAGATGATTAAAAAGTTACTGACAAACTGAATACACTACCAGTATCTTCAAGGCATCATATGAACCACATATATATTTTTAAATGCCATACACGCATGATTATGCTACAAATTATAGTGGTGCTACATAGACAGGTAGGTACAAATCCTAAATAAAGTCATGATTCAAAACTGCATCAAAACAAGAACTGCTCCAGCAGAGACCACAGTAACATGTGCGAAAGAGAAGAACAGGCAGATTAAAATCTGAATGTGCATTAAAAATCTGTAACATTAGATAAGCATTTATGAGTTTGGATTTGAGCATGGATTAACAGTAAAGCAAACCCCATGCAACAAAATGTTACAAAAGGAAGCAGTCACTGTAAAATTCAGAGTTTTGTCTTTTTGCCAGATGATAAAAATGATTCCCTGCATGGAAATTAGATTCTTCAAAGTTACCATACTGAATCATTTAATTTGTCTGAGAACTTCTAATGCTGTTACACACTGCAATAAGAATTTGAATTTTAGATTGAACTAATGAAGGGCAAGGTATTTCTTTGCACACACAGTTAGAAAGTCAACTTAATAGCTAGATGCAGAACAGCTTATAAAAATAAACAGTAACCCACTGCAATTTCATGTAGCCATGAGAAGGATAGGTGTATCTTGTACAAATATTATCTGTACTTAAATATTTCAATTACAGCCCTTTTACAAGCTCTCTGTAACAGTGCCTCAAAAGCTAAAAGTCTGTTCAGTTAAATTTGATTTCTTCATTATGCAGAGTGGGCCTTCCAACTACAAAGCCTAAAGTTTGAATGCAAAATGTTTATATGGAATTTCAGTGATCTTAAAAGTTCTTACTGGTCTTAATTGATCTTAAATTATTTACTGCAAATTTAGCAACCCTAAGCAGCTCAGGCATGGTGCAAATCATTCTACCTAGGCCTCGTGTTCCATTAAGAAAATTACCAATAATAGATGTGCAGAGGAAAGTCTAGGGAAATACTTCTATGTCATATAATAAAGAATTTATTAATAGTTTAGTTCTTGTTACCCTTTGTTACCAACTATAATAGCCCATTAATGACATTAATTATAGATCATGCAAGCACTCCTCACAAAACAATGTCATAATGCCACCTTCAGTATTTCTTCTAATTAAGAATTAATGCAGAGATTAATTTAGTGAGAACTACTCCATCTCTTTCTGGAGAAAGATTACCTGTTAGATTAATTGGTCAAAAATATTCTGTCAGCAGAAGGAAATCTGTTGATAAAAAGGGGATACTCAGAGGTTGTGTTGAGTAGAGTATACATAAAACCCATGTGGCATCTTCTTTACCACATCCCCACTATCCATTGCTCTGTTTCATGTGGTTCTAATGTACATTGGCCATTCATGTTGCCGTAAGTATGATCTTAGAAATTTAAGCAAAGAGCTCAGACCTTAATTACTCACAGCCTGGCAGGTCTGTAAGCACCTTGTGAGCCTTGCAATGCCATCCCAACCATCGGGGACAGGCGAGGCCATCAACAGTTTTCCACAGGCATCAGAAGCCTGCATGATGTCATTACAACCCTACAGCCCTGCAGAGCAGCCTAGAATTGTCTAATACATGAAAAGGACCAAAACCAGCTATACAGATGTTAAACATCTGCACACCATCCAAGTGCTGCAACGCACCATGGAAATGACTCAGTAGACAGGCTGGGCCAGAAGTAAATATTTCAGTACTAAAATCTTCAGAAGTGTTCTGATTGTCTGAAAGACACTTTCTTGTCCTCCTGGACATATAAGAGCTGCATTGGGTAAGTTAGCAAGTCACCTGCTTTTCCCAGCAACTAAACACAGAAGAGTTTCCTGCACTACCTGGTGGGAAAAGATGCCTAAGAAGCTGCAATGCACCTGAAGAGCCCAAATCCTCTAATACAGGGTTTCAAATCTACTACCACTAAGCTTCAGTGAGAGAAAACTAAAGTTATATTTGCTTGCACTATAAAAGAAGTTGTCACTTTGTCAAACAAGTTCTCACTAAAGACAAATGCAAGCATAAATCATTAATGTAATTTATTAGAACAATTAGAATGCATCCTTATTGTCTTCTAGTTCAGTTACCCCTTGTACTGGTAATTACAAAATACAAGAAAAGAACAATAATTTCAGATCTCTAAAATCATCTGGAGAGTACGTGAGAAGAGAATGATCAATAATGCTAATCTACTGGAACCTAAATTCCCAGAAAGAGATATTTTATCATAAGTGATTATTCAAATCATCAGTGTTGTTTCTCAAAGTCTCTCATTCATAGTTTAAAGAGCACAAACGCAAGAGAATAGACACTGAAATAATCATAAAAGATTCTTAATTATCTCATCATCGTCTTCTCCCATTGACAACAAACCCAAAAGTGAGAGCTGTCATAGATGATCCCTATACAAAGAGAAGAGGGAACTTGCAGATCCCCTCTCCTCCCCCATACTTCCAACACCAGAGACACCAGAGATGCTCCAAAACACCTGATTACTTCTAATATCTAAAAAAGAGTTAATCGTGTATCTTTAAAATTATTTTCTCCATGGGAATGCCATCAACCATAATAGAAATGTGTCCACCCACAGTATTTTCTTTATTATTGCCTGAACTTTGTTAGCACTATGCATTAATTTTGCCAATCAAAGTTACCTGAAATTTGAGAATCTTTAAGTATAGTATATTTCCTTACAACTAAGAAAAGCCAGTATGAAAGAAAACAGAGGAAGATTCAAAAAAAAAAAAAAAAAAAAAAAAGAAAGAAAGAAAACTGGGCAAAAAATCTGAGCAAATATGAATAAAAGGTCCAACAGGTAAAAGGACCAACAGCAGAGCACAAAAAACATACTAAAACATACCAAAAATATACATCTCATGGAGCAAAAAAGCAACTTTTGTAATATCCCTGGTCCTTTCTCTTTCTACCAAATAAAACAAGTACCCAAATTGTAATGTCAGTGTTGGTTGGTTACTTTAAGATTACAAACTGCCAACACATCTCTGTTAGGATCATATTTGAGAAACGGATAACACAAGAAATATTACATCTGCCACATTCCATCCTTCAAGCCATCCTATTCACTCCAAAAGATTCAGGTTAGGGGAATACTCCAAGTGTTTCATAGTTTTCCACTATAAAAATCCTGCCTCTTCCTGGAACTCTGTAAAATCCTTGGGAACACTGCTGTTCCATACAGACCCACTTTCAGATTTCACCCACTTCACTATTCTCTTTGGATCAGAGGATGGGAAAGGCAAAATGGTTTGGAGCACTTCTACCTCAAAGAAGTCTCTGGACATTACTAAAATCCAGAGCCTTTAAAAAGCTATCAGCCAAGTAAATAATATAATAGCCAGGGAGAAATCATTCATGAGCAGAACATCTTTATTGATGCCTTTTATACCTAGGAATGAAAAATAATGTATGCAAGCAATAAATCATAGAATCATAGAAACATTTAGGTTGGAAAAGACCTTTAGGATCATCAAGTCCAATTGTCAAGTGCACAGTGCAGCACAAAACTCTCAAGCTTTCCTTTCTCACTATACAACACCAAATCTGGATAATAGATCCTCCAGTGGGAAGGAGGAACAATATCTGACTGTCATGGCTTAACCTCAGCCAGAACCCAGCCCCACACAGCCACTTGCTCCCTCCTTCCCTGGTGGGATGGGGGAGGGAATTAGAAGAGTAAACTCTAGTAGTGTGGGAATTCATGTGTTGAGGTAAAGTCACTTTAATGGGTTAAGGTCTTGATGGCACAGCAATAACTAAAACACCACTGAGTTATCAACAGTGTTTCCAGCACAAATCCAAACCAGCTCCTGAGCAGCTACAGTGAAGAAAATTAACTGAACCCCAGCCCAAACTAGCACAGTAAGACCTAGGCCTGCCTGAGCACACACCTATAAAAACATTGCATACCCACTGGGGGGTTAACCACAAAATCCACAGAACCTGTACACTAAGAGTATGAGATGTTCCTTTTCCTGCAGGGCCACAGATAATATAGGATCTGATTATGAACCATAAAAGTAGAAAGGCAAGATCTAAACTACCTTCAGTCTCAAAATCTGAAAATACTGTTATTTTTGTGGCAGAGTAACTAAGGAAGTCTCAGAACTGAAAGTGGTCTCTAAACCAGGATGTTACTTTAAAAGTAAAATAAAAATTTTATATTATCAAAAATAAATGCTCTCAGCAGCTTTCATTACAATTTCAGCAAAGAAGAGCTGGATAAAAATATGCAGTGTTTTTTTTTTCAGTGCTCACTCTTGAACAACTGCCACTGTTAAATTCAAGTAGAAAATTCAGGCTTTTAAGGATAACTCAGACAAGCAAAAACCTGACTTATCTATTGATAGTTCAGCCAGCTTCCTTAAATGGACTGCAAATAATTTACTGAAAGCTTTGTAAAACTCTAGATATTTTTCAGTGCAGTAAAAAAGATAACAATCTTGAATTTCTTTTCCAGGAGACGTTTCCACATCAGTGGAACTGTGCAGTAGTAGGCAAATAGGAGATGATACAGTACAGGTGATTGCACATGCCTTCAGAAAAGATACTGAGAATAAGTTTCTCTAAAAGTCATCCCAAAACCCAAGGCCCTTTTACCTTCTTGGCAGTTTGGAGTTTGTTTGGGATGTTTTTATGGGGTTTTTTTGAAGGGCCCAGGGGGCTAGGGCTGGAGAGGAGAGAGGGGAATTATATGTCTTTCATAGTGCATCACCAACCACAAGAGTCACAGCTAATTGCATCCCTTGCATTTCACAGATATGGGGTCAAAGACATAAATAAGGCACAAAAGGTTACTTACATTTTAGAAAATAGACCTAAATCTAATCCTAAATAGACTCTTCCCAGCCTACTAACAGGTACCCCACAGCGATCCAACATGGTTAACTGCTGACAAAGAATTCAAGTTTTATGAATCCAATAGATTTGTAACTGAAGCAAAAACTACTATTACACCCAAGAATTTGCATCTGAAAAAAGGGATTTCCAATTGTTTGGTCCACTGTAGGAAAGGCCTAAGCCTTATACCAGGCAATCTGCTGCAAAAAAAAAAAAATCCACAAAGAACATGAATGAACTCAAGGTGTAGAAATATACAAATAGGTGAGACAACAAAATACATAAACATGTACAAAGAATGGGAAGAAATATATTAAGCCAAACAAAAATCAATCCAGTAGCCCACACACAAAGACAGCAATGCAGCCGGAATCAGCTAGTATCATGATTATTTTGAGGTTATATGTTGTTGTCTCCACCATCTTACCAAAAAGTATAGGAATTCCCAGTTAAGTACAAGTCCAAATAAAATTATATTCACTTGATAAAGAATTATTTTTTAAATCACCCAATGAATTTGGAGATTCTTGCCACATTACCTATTTCCATTATTTTCATTCAAAGCTTCCCATTAAAAAGTCACTCATAGGAGTATAGAGGTGTCATTTGGGGACAAAAGCATAAAAGAAATTTGTTGCACATATTGTCATTAAGGACTGATTTTAGGTATTGCAGGTTCAAAAAGTTGGTATATTCCTGTAAGTCTGTTTGCTAATGAAGCAGATATGGATATGCTTCCATTTGGTTTATTCATACATTATTCATTAAATACTTCCAAAATCTTGCAATAAAAGCCACAACCAATAATCTCAATGAAGCAGCTGTCATCAGCAGACAGCAGGAAGTCTGCAAAAACAGGCAATAAGATCAAATCTTTTAAAACTGTCCTTTACCACCGTCCACTATTATCTTCAATATAAATGATAGTGTCCCCAGCGACTGCTCTAGGGCAGGCTTTATTTTTGCCTTTTTCTTTTTGCTTTTCCTCTTCTTCTAATTCCCACATTTAATGCCAAAAAATTTTTGAAGATAGAGTTTTTCCAAAAACAGAGGGAACAAAACCACCAAACACTTCCTGATTTTCTTTAAAGCATCCCTGGAGAGATTTGCTTCCTGAACCACCCCTTTTCCTGAAGTTCAAATTAGAGTACAGATAACCCTGAGGTTTGAAATTGTTCAGTATTTTGCTCTGTCACAGAACAGTTTTTCACATATCACTTCAACATCTGTGGCTTTAATGAGGGCCAGTTCATTGATGTCTGTGGAGCATTCAGATGTCAATATGAGGAATGAAGGAAAAAAGATAAACCCAGGGGTGTCCCCAGTTCACCTGTGAACATTCCAAGAGCTTGCAAATTCAGAACATCATTGCAGTCCAAGTCAGCAATGGCTATTTTTCATAAAACATACAAAATATGAACTTCCATTGATATCTGCAAGCACAGAGGTTTTCAAAAGTAAGGTTTGAATGCCCACTTCAGAACTTCCAGAGCTTTGCACATGAAAAAAGCCTAAAATAACCTCCTCCCTCCACAAATACCAATGCAAAAGTAAACCAACTAAGTAGGTATCTGTACTATTAATTGTAATACCATAGTTAGCAAAACCCCATACATTCAAATGATTTATTATCTACTGAATTGGCATCGGTTTGATTCCAATGCATCAAAAGATGAATTTCTGCATTTCATGCAATAATATAAAATTTGTTTCATAGATGAAAAAGAAAGCAATTCCTCAGTTGCACAGATTATCCATAAATATTTGTTGGTGTTTGTTGTGTAGGTCATGGATAAAATGGAAACACAAATTTAAACTGAATCCGATTTCTGAGTGCATGCTTAAGATGGTCATTGCTGTGAATCAGTGTTGTATAATTGTAAGCTCCTTGTATTTGTAAAGTACATGAAATGAATACTCAGATTACAGACATTATACCATGCACTCTTTCAAATGGAGTATCCATTGCAAGTACAAGATGTTAAGAACTTGTTATAACTCGTGTTATAATCATTGTAACAACAATAGTTGTTACATCCAGCAAAAAGGGCCCCTGAGTAAAACACAGCATTTATCACCTACTGAGCAAGACATCTGCACATAGAAAAGGCATCCTACTCCTCTGCTTTAACCACATCAGCACCACCTACTTGTGTCACTTATTCTGGAAACAGATTTAGAATTGGCCAGTGGGAAGATACCATCAAATTGGCATTTTGAGCACCTGGAGCAGAAGTTAATATCTGGTTATATTTTTGCCATTTGAAAACATGCAAAGAAAAGAGCAGGTCCACTTACTGTGTTGTACAAGATAAGCTTGAGAACAAGCTTTCCTCTTAAGAAATACCTCACACAGAGACAGATTTGCCACAACTAATAAAAAATCCCAAACAAAAACCCCAACAAAAACCATTCAAACAAAAGCATATTAAAGAAGCAGAGATTTTCCAAATCTATCTTAAGGGTCAAGGCAACAGGTCTGATCTTGACAGTCTTTATTGATATAAATTATGTATGTGGACAGCCACTGAAAAGAAGATTAAGCTTTCAGGATCCTTCACAAATATATTCTCCTCCTCAACTTAGAAGTGCCATAGTTTCCCATTGGTTACCACATCCATTCTTTTCATAGACCAGAGGTTCCTGGCTGGTTTCTCAACACATGGGAGGGGCTGTAACTCCATACACCTTTCCCTCCACATCGGCTAAAGCCAAGACTCTTCCTCACAACAGGCTGCAGCAATGGCACTCACCCTTGCAAGCTACCTGTGGGTAACAAGGCAGTATGATCAGGTATTACACAATTTCAGACTATTTGATGAACCTTTTTATTGATGTTATTTGTAGTTTGAAAAATAATTTGCAAAGAAAGAAATATATGAAATAACTGAATTGAGGCGAAACTACTTAAATCCTGGCAATAACTTGGAACCTCTTGCAGATCCATCATATCTGTCATGCCAGATAAGTAAATGCAGAGACATGGGATAAGCAAAGATGAGATGAGAGGAAATGTCCATCCTGAGAGAGAGGAGGGAAGGGGAACTGGATTAAACTACTTCATTTTTTTCATATAAATTGTTAACGAAGTGCTGCAGGTTAAAACAAAAGCTGCTCCTTAGTAACTGCACTCTACACAAGACACTGCAAACCCTTCAAATTTCCTGATCTTTTAATACAAAAATGTCACTATTACCATAAATAACTCCAAGATTGCTAAAGCACCACCTTACTCTTCCACTAAAAATATTTTTGCCCAAACATTGAACAAAGGGGTTAAGCAGGTCCTACAGTTCACACAACCAACGTAATGAACTAAGAAAACATGGAGATGACAAGTGGTAGCTATTTTAAGTCTTTGACTTGACCTAGATCCTTGAAGCCAAGAGATCAGGAAATGCACTCAGAACCTCTCCTGAAAGAGGTCTGAAGAGCCCTCCCTGTGGGCTTGAAGAGCTTGTAACTAAGGGGACAAGGTCCAGTCCATTCCAAAACTGAAGCAAACCAAAGCCACTCTCAGAATAGCTAAAGCTCTTCAGACACAAGCACAGAAGCAGAAAGTCCAAAATCGGAACCTGGTGGATTTGCTGTCTATAAAAATCACCAAGTATTTTAGGGGTTTTTTACATGTTTATATTTTTCAACCATTCTACTTGTTCAACATGTCTACTGTATCTTCTGTGGAAATAGCACAGCAGGTAAAAGGGCTTGTAATACAATACCAGACACTTTTAATTCTTGCCAGTCTGGTTCTCCATCATCTAGATCTTATGCATCAACAACTGCAAACAAACCAAGTTTTCACAGAAATCTGATAATCACCTTGGAGAGCTTTCATGTCATGTAAGCATCCATGTTTAATTGGGTTTTCTGAATTGGAAAACTCTGAACCAGTGCAAGACTTGGCATGATGTGATTGGAAAGAAGCATGTTACGGTCAATGAAATAACTAAGACAAATTCACCAAAGTAATTGCCATTTTGCATCAAGATCTGCAAAAATGAGAATTCGAGAGTAAAAAGAACCAATACATGACATCTTTAGCCAAGATTACTCTCACCTGAATCTTAGAACATTTCATGCATGAATTCATAGCAAGGACTTTGGAAGCCTGTATGTGCCAGTTCTCCCAGATCATTCTGACCCCTAGAACATTCTATCCTATAAAACACCCCTAAATACACAAATAGCTAAGCCACTCTAAAGTGCAACATGCCCAAATAACATTAAAAAAGTACATGCCTGATAATTCTTTAAAGCTAATCCATTTGTCATGCACCCCTAAAACAAGCACGCAACCTTCAAAAAAGAAAAGCCAGCTTCCAAAATTCAAGTTGGTAAGAGGAAAATGTGCTGTTAGTAAGATGAGACAAAAGGTCTTATCCATTTGGCTGGGAGATATCTGGTCCCCCAACACAATGACAAATGCTCAGTGCAATGTTATACCACCCCTGCCATGTCCTGCACTCTGATGTCAAGACCCCCAGCCATCCTCATCACCTCTCCTGACAGTTCTGCCTCTGCACCAAAATCTCACCTGACCAAAATCTCATCACACCTTGTTCTACAGCATGGCCAGGCACTGCAGGGCCAACACTGTTGCCTTCATTTTCTGTTTCCCTGCTTTTATTAGCATCTCTCTTAGTCCAAATGTTTCCAAGATAATTATTACACCACACTTTTCAAGCAGATATTAAAGCACCAACACAAACAGGATTTGTACAAATGATTTTAGAGGTTATCTGTAAATGGTTGATGCTCCAACCACCCCAACAGTCACAGCTGAAGTGTCCTTGGAGATTAACGTAGTTGCTCTCCCTTTTTCTTGGAACGTAATCACAAAGGGTTTTTGGTAATCCTCCAGCTCTTGAAAATTCTGTCAAAGACAAGATCTTGAGCTCCAGAAACTTGAAGCAAATGCAAAATTATCCTAAGATATTTTCATAACTTCCCATAAATTGCAATACCTTTTCACATAACCCACAATCTACACTAGGTGTCTGTGTATTAGTACAGGAATGAGACATACAGATTTGGCACAGCCAAGCCGAGTAAGAATGAAATAGCAGCTATTTCATACTAGTGAGAATTTCAAAAATCTTTTGAAAAATCTTTTTCCACCTTTTCAGAAAACACAGTGAGAAAGCTTTTATATTATCTTCTCAAAATTACCAAGTTAGACCAATGTTGAGTATTTATAATATTTATACCCTTTATGTCCAAAGTCTTTTCTCTCAACTACCCTCTTTTATCTTAAATGTTTTTCATTAGTTGATAAAGCTGTGATACTTTCTAAGCATTACTAGGCTTAGAAGTCTAGCTTTAAAAAGTTTATAATTGATGTGAAAAAGCTTGGTTTTGACCAGAATTCAAAATCATATCATCTGTATATACATAAGATAAGGTCTGCACTGGCCCAGCTACATCAGTCATAAGAAATAAGGTGCAATCACTGATCAAACTTCTCAGCAGAGACAAATCTTATGGGGAAATTTCTCTTTTCACTAACACACTCTACATGTGATAGATAGACTGCAGCAGCAACAGTACAGTCTTTGCTTGCATTTATCCTAAGGATGATACTACAGCAAACTTTCCGCTATCCAGACCCACCAAATGAATAATTTAGAGTTTTCTAAGCTGAAATACCTTAACTAGCGCTGCAATATTCACTTGATTCACCAATAAAATATTGGTATATTTTATATATATATTTTATATATTTTACTGATATAAATCAGTGTTACAGGATAATAATTCCTAAGGAAGAATAATTATGCCAACATGAGTACTTTCAGTGATGCATCTGCATTCAGAAGAATCAAAGAAAGCTTTTTCCTAATATAAATATGCTGTCATAAGAAAAGTAGAAGTAGTAAAAATGTGCATTTCAATCCCGCGGAAGTAATGTCTCCATTTAACAAGACGCTTCAAGTTTCTCAAGGGAGTTGTTTATTTGTAATACAAAGCACTACACTTTGTGTTTCTATTATGTCATGTGTCATTTATCTTTCTCTAAGAAATCTGTGTTGTCAATATCTATTTTATTGTTCAGTAAATTTTCATTACACATGCCATGATATCTACATTCTGTTATCTCCCTGGTATACTTGCCACTTTTCATATTTTTCTAACAGTAAAATGGATTTAAATTCACACAAAACAAAAAATCTCAAAAGTGGTCACTGTGCCTAGGCAGTCTTTTCCCCTAAAATTAGCATTTCTGTTATTCAAGGATAAATAAATTATTTGCGAAACAAATTACATCTAAGTCAGACCCACCATTTAGATTCTTTGGGAAAGGATTCATAGGTTTGTTTGGTTTTTTTAAAAGGATGATACAAGTTCTTAGCCCATGGCCTGGCAATGGAAATCATCCAAAACTCTTAATTTGGAATCACTTACATACCTTCACCCAAAGCACTGAAATCGTTTTACCATATAGGATTTTAACATATCAGCAGCAATAGGCAGAATTTATTTCCATCCATTATTAAAAAATCAAACCTCCAAGCCAGCAATCTTATGGGGTACTTAAAACCATGGCATCAAAACTCAAAGATGCATTTCTCCTAGGCCTTCAGAACCACTGAGCTCTGAGGTTTGGAGAGCTGCTTCTGCACACATCTCACATTGTTTCAGATGGCAGAAAGAGTTTGAATTCCTTTAAACATTGGTCTGCTTTTCAAATCCCTATGGTGACCTTGTTCAAGCTGATGCTGGAAAGTTACAATTGAAAACCAGCTCTGAAACCATCACATCAGTGCCCCACACCTCCTCTTTGGTCCAGGGAAATCTGGCTTTGACAGGAAGAGCAGCAGTGGTCTGGATCCATCTTTCATACATGGGAATGACATCTGAACCATCTGAAACACCATAAATGAGAGCTCCACAGAAACATTAACCTAAAAACCATTCTCCATGTTCCTTTGGGACAATAAAGAGAACCACCTAAAGGGAAAAAAAAAAAAAAGCAAGTTTCTAATTCTGCTCATTCTACTGCTCTCTATAAGAAAGGGCAAAATGGGACATTTGACACTGCTCTACCTAAAACAAAACAGCATCTCATGTTCTTTGGACTAACATTTTTCAATACTATTCAAAAGGTGCCTGTCTCAAAAAAGTTGAAGAGCACCTTGCTAAAATGGTTTGTTAGCATAAAATTTTAAGCTAATTACTACTGTTTAGTGTCTTTTGAATCACCCCTTCACCATTCTTTTTTCAAACTCCACCACCCCAAATGATAAAATTCATCAAATCCTTACTGATAGTCTCTTGAGGAGAGTCTGTTTTTTAAACAAATATATATATACATTCATCTTTAAAGAACTGTAGATACATTACTTCCGCCAGTGACATTCCTGATTTCCATGTTATTATTATGTCAAAGTGAAGAGAATTCCATTCAGAGATATTCTGATGAAGACACAGGCATTACAAAAGACAAGAATAAATAACTTCCACCGTTTTGAAGAATGTTTCAGATCAGTACACACTTAGAAGTGATCAGATTTCAGGATATCATTTATATTCATATAAATACGGCTCTTGTCTTGCATGATAAATACTTAGTGCCTATAAACCAGATGCCAGTAAGAACTGTATTTACTTATATTCTCTCATCCTGCCTGCAAGCCTGCTTATATATAGTACTTCAAAAAACACATATTTTGTTCCTGTTGAAAAATGTAGTAGCATTAACCTCCCTCCATCTTTGTAATTCTATACAAAACAAACCATGCAGAGCCATAGAGAGGAAAGGAACTGTTCCTCCAGGAAGTGCTTTAATGAAGTAGAAAAAGGCATAAACATCTCTGTATGCCTTGTGTGGAACATGGAAAGTCACACAAGGAAAAAATACAAGGAACTTGTTATGTGTCCTGTCAGAAAATGGCTGCTACATAAAAGCAGAACTTATTGCCCTAAGGGAATCCTGCATTTTCTTTGCTGTTTTTTGTTTTCCATCTTGCTTTCCTGCTAGAGTTACACCTCCGAGCAAGGCAGAGTGTCAAGAAGCTTCAATGTACAGAGGAAGATCATCTGACAACAACAAACGTATGCAAGCTGTCAGATGGAGTGTGTACATTGGAGAGAATTAACTGGGAGAATGTGTCTTTTCACAGATTGCAAAATTCTACTTAAAGGCAAATAAATCCTTCTCTCCAATTTAAAACATTTATTCCGTTTTAACTACTCCTTGCTCTTCAGGTGCTTGCTTCAGATGAAGAAAGACACTAAGAATCACAGAAACACACTCTCACTTAAATAGAAGACAGGTGCCTGTTTGTTTTAAATGATTCACAAGCAGTTGGCTGTGCAGCAGTGCCTCTCCTGCCAGTTATCACTGGAAATTTATTTTAGCAGATTTTTCAAGTTAGCCAATATAAGGAATGTAACATTAGTAATGAGATAACAAGAACCATGGGTGAGGAAGCTGCACTGGTATCAGGGCAACAGTAAAGGACATTAAAGCTTTTATCACACAGTGCGAGACTAGGAAAGTCTAAAGTACTTTGGTGTGGTCACAAGAGAGACACAGCAGAGTTACTATCAGTTCATCTTCTCCTGAATAGCACCTGGTGCAACAGGACTAACTTCAGCTGAAAGAAAAAGAAGTCAATGAAAGGAATATGCTCGAAACTATTTGACTATGATGATCAAAGTATGATAGAAACAAGAGAATGGCAGTTTTGTATAGGAAAAAAAAATCTGTATTTGCTATAGTTCAGGCTTCCTTTTGTGTCAGCACTTTAAGCAACACAGCAAAGGCTGAGACAATTCTGTGAACATTACTGGGAAAGCTACTAAAACTGTATGAGGCTTTGAATATAGCTTATATTTAACTAACAGCCTGAACTGCAAACCTACAACCAAGATGATTTGCAACATATCCCAACTTTCAGTGTATTTGGCCAAGCTAGAAATGAAGCAAACTAATGGAAAAGTCATACTTCATGTGAGAAAAGAAAAAAACACACCAGCAATTCCCAATCTTGCCAAGTTTTTAATGCCAAATTCAGAATATTCCTAATTTGCAATTAAAGTGCAGCTATTAAGACCTCAGTAACTTTATTCTTTTCATAAATATGTAAGTTTTTTGATACAGAATAGGGTAATCTATATTACCACAAATGTTACAAGTGCAGGTAGCTGAAAATATTCTTCAAGACAAAATTGTTATTGAAGTGTTCACAGAACAGTCATCAAAACAATCATTTATTCTCATAATCAGAGAGAAAACAGTAATAGTAACTAGAGTACCCAGCAAATCAAAATTACTGAATTGTGTTACCAGATATGTGCAATTAATTCTTGCAGCCTTCTGGACAGACCATCTTTTCTACATTACTTTACTTGTACTCACTGTAGTGGAAATTATGGCTCCTTCTCCTGCTGAATTATGGAAGTGGTCCAGGTAGCCTGAGTACAGTTTCATAAGGCTGGATTGCAGCTCAGAGCAAGAGAAACACCTGGCACAAGCAGTGAGCACACAGTGTGCTCAGAACAACATTTCTGCTTGAGCACCAACAGCCAGAGCTCCTGTCCCTGGGAACGAGCTCCAGCAATGCCAGCCTTTTGCTTGGGATCTACCAGGACCTTCCCCACACTCTGCATTCATTGTACATTTCCTCCAGCACAGTGAGCAGGGTAGGACTTCAGGCTGGTCTGCTTTCTTCTGAACATTTAATCTGATATTTTATGCTTTCTGTTGATATAATAGAGAGCCTAAGTACAAGAAACACTTATATTTCTATTCAGTGTAATTAAAAGGTGAATATAAAAGCTAAATAGAAAAGCAGTGTTGGAAAATACAGTAAAGATACTGCAGCTAAAACCCCTGACTAATAATTGGGTAAAATTGACACAACAATCAAATGGAGATGCTTTACACAAACCAAAAGACAGATATGTTAAATTTCGAAGTGCTAAGAGATCATAGTATCTCTATAAAATGCAAGCAGCTAAAACATTCTACAATAAAGCCCCAATGTCTTTCAGTACTAAAAAAAGGAAATCAGAGTAACAGTCAAACCCTAGTGACAGATGAACATTTATTCAAGAAATAAAGCACGTTTTAGTGGCTTTTCCTCTTCGAGGAAATTCCTGAGCAGTATCTGTTTACTAGCTCAAAGTAAAATCTGGAAGGTAAGAAAATCCCCCCTAGTAGCCACAGGAATGGGATACCGCAGCCACCAAAACATTTTCTCTTAATCACAAACAGATTATAATTTACAGTGTAAGAGATTAAAGACCATTTTATTGCTTCTCAGTGCCATTCTGCCCTTACAGTGCTGTAATTATGACTGGTCAAGTAGATCTTTAATTTGCACACTTCAAATACTGATTATCTGTATTCTGCAGACATCTACAAATACATACATCAAAGCTGCTGGCTTCCACAGAATGTTAACCAGGGCTCATTGTTCTTACATTCTTTTAGAGTTGAATCCTGGTGCATTAGGTCTATAAACAGGTCCACTTAGTCATTTTCTTACAAGCTATTCATGTAGAAACTATAATGTTCTGTTCTCCCCAGAAGCTTATAATATATCACATGGATAATTGCATTTGAAAAGACTAAGCATGAAACACAAGAAACACTGATAAAATTCAAAGTACACCTGAGTCATCGCAGGAGAAATACCTTTATTTCTTAAAGAGCAGGTGGCATGGGGGAGGTGGGGGGACCTAGAAAAAAATCCTCAAAGCAATAAAAGAAAACAATTCAAGTTTCAAAGAGCAGATTCCTGTAAGCACTGAGCAAGCATATTAGCCTTCAAATTAAACACACTGACCTGAGACATAGAGCATGCCATGAAGTATTAAACACAAACTAGAGCAGAATTAGCCTCATATATAATCAACAGGGCATAAATCTTCACTAGTCTCCAGGAACACACAAAATACTCACATAAATAGTGTATTGAGAGAAGATTTTCTCCAGCTTCTTCTCTCTTGAAGCTAGAAAGTCTTTCCTAAAAATTAGAGTAAGTCCAAGTGTATCTCTAAATAGTGAAAAACACTAAATCTGTTCAATAAAATGCAGTGTAATGGGAGACAGTTTTCCAAAATTGTTACTGAGTTTTGTGTATGCAATTGTTTCATAAGAGCCGCTGTATTTTGAAGAAATTACCTCTTTCCCAATCATGTTCACTGTTATCTGTTTTGACACCCATTTAACTGGCAAGAATTCAACCACTCACTGATTCCATTTACTAGATATTAATAGTTTAAACAGTTTTTGCTGTCTCCTATCTCAGCACCTTCAGGATAATTTCCACTGTTTTTCCCATTTACACTTCATTTAGAAAAAGTCATGACAAAACACAATGCCACTTTTGAAACTAATAACAAAGTGTCATTTGAAATGGTTCATTAAATTTGCAAAACATGCATTGTATCCTCCCTATTGAGCCAGTATCTATATTAAAGGCAGTAAATCCAATTTAAAACAACTTTTAATCAAACTCGAGTGTTGAAATTCTTAATATGGCAACTGACAGTATTCACAAAATACAGAGGGCAAGGTGTACATCTGACTGTCAGACTAGTTCAAAGAATTAATGAGATTTAAAATTAATTTTGGTTAGCAACATGTAATTTTTCCAACTATTACACTGACTCATTTAGTGGAAAATGTTGCAGGCAAACATTTCCCAAGTCCAGTTCAGTAGTCAATGTTATCAGCAGAGACACTCAGACTCAATCACAGCTTCTTGGGAAGTATGCAGAAATCCAACTTCTCTGTGTTATTAACAACCAGTAGGTGCCAGCCCCTATAGAAGGCAGAAACAACCTGACTGACAGATGGGAAACCAGGGTTCCACCTGTTTGTAAGGAGACAAGAAGCCTTTTGTTTCAAGTACACTGAACTTCCCCAAACCAGAGGGGTTTGCAACCTGTGTGACCTATGCTTGGTGATTTCCCCAAGCCCCTGGGCAGACACAGCTCTGTCTCAACCCTCTGTGTTCCACCAGTACCAAGTTACAAACACCTTCCTTCAGAACACAGACACTGCTAAATGGGATTGTGGTAACTGGCTGTACCCCAGCACTGCTTTCTGTCTTTTTGAGTGCCACACACTGCAACGAGCTCCAGCTTCTCACTTTGGGCAGAGCTCAGGGCCAGGACCTGAGAATGAGGAGAAGACTTTGTGAATTCAGGTCACAGGGCTCTTCAAGGGTCACTGCTCTGCTGCCTATTTAAGCCTTCCTTGTAAGGCTAATCTCCCAGCAAATCCAAATGCATGAGCATTCTACATTGAAACAGTAAAAGTGCAACAATCCTGTGTTTATTGCATTTGTTTCCCCGTTATTCATCACATATTGTTCAGTAAGAATGCACAGACTAAACTAAGCAATGAGATAATATTAAGGATTTCAGACTCTTTCAAAAAAATCAAAAAAATCATGTTTATTTTTGAGATACCTTAATTCCTGTTAGAAAAAAAAGAAAAAAGAATGCCCATTCCTCAGCACACAGCACAGTTCAGTTCTTTTCAGCTCTGTCAGAATTATTTCTGTTGCTTTTGTTATTCTCCAAATTATTACAAAAACATCATTTCAGAATCTAGCTACTGGCACTACAGTGTTTCGGCTTCCACTCTTGCTTTGTAGCTGAGCATGTTCCATAGTTAATTCAACAGCAGCAGTCAAGCAACTAATGCAAAAATGCAACTTCTGTTTTTCCTGTTAAAGTCATGAACCCCTACTTCTGCAACATTTACAGAATGTGCACCAGTCATCCTTATGCCTTTTATGGAGCTTTTAAATCTTGAATTAACTAATTAATTTGCCATTAACTAATTTATCTACTGACCAAAGAGAGAGAAACTGACACTAGGAAATTATTTGTTCGGAGGTTAAATTAATTAAAAGCAGTACAGTAGTGACAGAATTTAATCTCACACTTCTCATGAGAGCATGGTATCACTCACAGCTGCAGCAATTTGTGATAAACCCATGGAGAGATTCTGTGATGGGAGTGGAATTAATTTGTGTCACCCCTAAGAGTATATGTGCTCACTCAACAATACCTGGATTAAACAATATTAAAAACACACAAATAGAGCAAACCAAATGAACTTCTTGTTTGAGCTAGCATGTGATACACACCCTTCAATATCAAGATACAATAATTTGCATCAATGAAACTCCGGGGATCACAGGAGTGGTCGGAATAGCCAGAACATTCTCGGCAGTCTGTCTTTATCTGTGTGAACGCACTTGAGTAAAGAACCCAGCAAAGCACAAGGGCAGTGAAGAGCCACTGAAAATACACCACCAAGCACAACCCCCCCACCCAAATCCAATCACTACAGCACTCTGGAAACTACCACCAACTCACAAGTGCAGCAGAAGAGGGACCTCTGGGCCTGAATGAAGAGAGCAGCGATGAGACTCCCAATCCTGTAGCAAAGAAACAACAGAGAGAAGCATGAGAAGATGGAAGGATGAGCTGCTCCAACCGCAGGGACTCAGGCTTCTGCAGCAACTTGATTTCTCCATTTAACTCTTTTCTGGACCTTAATACAAGACACCCTGAATACATGAGCCTCCCACCAAAGCAAGGCTCTAACTATCGAAGAAACTGGGCTGTTTTGAATGGAGGATGAAATAAACACAGCTTGGAAGGCTCTTTGTTATTAGTTCTTAATAACAGAGTAATAATGACAGAACTTGTCACCGCCTTGAGGTGCACAGTACACAATGCCTACAGCTCAAAGCAAGAGCTGTTTTTGCAGTTTATACACAGAGAATCCAAATGGCTTCAATTTGAATTCTGAAAGAACCAGTGACAATGTGGTTGTGGCAGCAAAGTTTCCAGCATGCACTGTACAATTCTGCCCAGAAGCCAAGGTAAGTACTCACGTTAAGCAGACCATCTGTAAAAGGGAGATAATATTTTGTCCTGCTTTTGGTATTACTGGCAAGGTATCTTCTACGTGTGAGCAGGAAGTTGCGCACTGCAGCTTATGACAAGAGCCACATTCGCTAGGTGGTACTGTCAAACAAATAATAGCCGTGCTAATAACTAGAAGGAACTATCAAGACAAATCAATATAAAAAGGAATTACAATGCTTATGTAAAACATTATTGTCTATTCATTGAAAAATTACAAACCACAGAATAGAACTGATCTAGCAACACGGCCAAATTGTTATTGATTTGCATTAAGAATTTTTCCCTACTTGACATTTCTAGAATTTTTATATAATTGTATATTAAGGCTCACAGTGAAGATGAGATCTATTATAAATTCCACACATCTGCTGAGATATGCCATTCTGAAATTAACTGTCTTGAAACTTATATTTAGAGCACATGAAAGTAATTCAATATCCCAATATTAACTCTTCTTATATCAATACCAGAATTTAAGATTGGTTGCATTCCTGTTCATGCTATAGAACAAAATCAAGAGTCTCTCTTCTGTGGGGCCACAAGAAACAAGTATTTTTTGAAAAGTTTTTCAGAGGAACAGATTCAGCTGAGAGGGCTAACATTTAAGTGACTGAATAACGGTGACTTACATTCTAAATAAATGTAGGATGTCATCAAAATGTTTGAAGTTCAAGTCATGAAAATGTGACAATTAAACCTAAGTTTTTATTGCCATTAATGTAATTCTCTTTTTTTTATATAAGCAATTTAAGGCTGCTTTAATAAGGATTTGGGCAGACTTCTAACATTCGAAATAGACTATTGACCTCAGGGATAGCTACTCAGCCCCACAGGTACAGCAATGATCAAGATGCAGGCCATCCTTTGTACAGACTCTGAGTATGCAAACATGTAAATTAGCCTGGAGAAAAAGTTACAGTAATGGGTGGATTCTGGAGAGTGCTAGACTCCATTATGATGGAGGTATCAAACACTAAGAGGTCTGTTTTGAACAAAATTCATTATCATTATTAAAAAAAAATTACAGTTATTTTCTCCCATGCTGCTGTAATTTCCTTTTAAAATTAAAATTCCTGTGTGATACCAAATCATATCTGACTATATGACAGAATTTGAGAGGTATTACACATGCTATTTGCCTCACTGAGCTTCACATGAGCCATTATCAAAACTCAACAGTGATCTAGTGATACTGAAATGAACACCACAACTGTGGGGTTTTTTTTTTTTGTGAGGGAATTTAACATTTAAGCTGCACAAACCAGCAAGCTACTTCCTGATTATTCTAAATCCTTATCACTACCCAAATTTATCACGTCTTTTGTCCTCCATTGTTAATCTCATACTTCCACATAAGGAATTAATCAGAGAGCAACAAGCCAGTATCTCTGATATCTGATATCATTAATGACATTTCTTTATTAACAAGAAAAAAGACTATTTATCAAAGCTCCAGTTTCAGGTTTTACAAGCAGCTGACAGAACAACAACAACAGCTGTCACCAACAGTTGACAGTGGGTCCAGCTTCAGAAACAGAGCCACACTGAAAGGGCTCAGAGAAACATTTCTTTTGCTCATTACCTGATAATCTTCATGCTCATCTGAACAATTTTAGATTGTTACCACCATCGAGCTTGGCCATCTATCTGCCCTATAATATTTGACCAGCTGTAGAACATTCAGGTCATAGAAGCTGCAGCCCCCTGACCAGGAAAACACTCAGTGAGAAGAGGACCCAACACACCCCAACCAGCAGAGGGGACAAAGCCTGCTGCAGACAGGCCACAGCTTGGCAAGAGAGAATTAAATTATCATCACAGAACAGACAACAAACTGGGTCAAAGCAAACAATGAGGCATTGTGGGGATTGCAAAGCACAGAATTTTCTAAAGGAAAAAATTGCAGTGGGCTTTGCTAAGAATATTGGGGTTTGTTTTGTTAAAATCATCAGTATCTTTGGTTAGACAGGCCTTTTCTCCAAACTGCTTTTAACATAAAAAGTAAATCATAAAAGACCACAAAATTATTATTTCTTATAGCCCCCTCTGCAAACTACCTGAAGTTAAAACACAGAAAGAATTAAATATCATATGCTGTAAAGTTCTTTTTATTTTTATCTGATATTTCACTTGATACTCAAGGAGAAAATTGTGTGCTACTTTGCAGATGCTCCTAAACTAAATTTCCTTGTTCAAATTAGAAACTTTGACATTTAAAATGAATTTTAATAGGGTAATAAACTCAGGATATTTCATAACTCCATCCAAGATATGAGGCATCTCTGACCTACTGACAGCTTAGACTGAATGAAAGTCATCATTAAACACTCATGAGGCAGCACACCAACAGACACTTTGGAGTGAGTTATTTGAGTGGTAATGACAAATATGAAGGAAAAAAAAAAGCAGTTCAGCCTCTTATTAGAACTATATTGTGATATTGTAATTCCTAAACTCAGTACAGTTATATGAGATGTGTTATAAATTGGCCCAGAGCAATCAGTAATTCTGATTTCTGTGTGCAAACTGGTGATCAGGAACATTTACAAAATCTTCCCAGAAATCAGGCCAATGTATAAAAGAGAAACAGACTTTTTATAAATCGTACAGAAAAAGGAAAGAGAAAATACTAAAAGTTTTTATTACAAGAAATTTAAAAGTTCCTTTTCTAAAAAGTATGGAACTGTTATGAGTCAAGTACAAGGGAGGTGTCCATGCACACTATACACCAGTGCAGCCTGGTTTTATTAGCACTGCAATAAAAAAGTCTTATATCAATTGTTCCATAGGCAATCACCAGCCCTATTGCTTGGCATAGGAAAGTCTATGCCTTCATCCCCATTCCAACATAAATATAAAGTTGTTTCAGCTCCAGTAATGGAGGAAGATTTCTGAAACTACAAAATCTCACAAGTTCTCACTGATACAATGAGACAGGTTGCTAGAGATTTATTTGGTTTAGAACCTGAATGAATTTTCTGCTTTATCAAAACTGGATTAAAGCAGTCACAATAGTTTTAATGGAACACTACAGCTTTATAAGAAATTCAGTTTATTGAGCAGTAAGATGGTGCAACAG
>VZSR01001459.1:3876667-4000618 GCA_013398615.1 Brachypodius melanocephalos
GTGAAAATGTTCCAAGAGAAAAGACCTTCAGTAGTACCAGAAGTCTCCATGGCAAAAATGTTCAAAGCAACTGTAGACCAAGTAAATCAATCTGATCTGTACCTTGCCCAGAATATCTATCAGTTTGCCATTCCTATTGCCATGCTTCAAGGGGAGACATGCACTCAGTGCACAAAACACATCACATTTGATGAGACCTTTTAAAGGTCAGGATTTTATTTAAGAAAGTGATTCAGTGCTGGTTGCTGAGTTACTGCTCAAATGTAGAACTGATTGACTCCTGTATGCCATAATCCCTATGATGCAAGCAAACATGGGAACTACTTGCACCTGACTTTCTGTGGAAGGGATATAACATACAGTGAATTAACTACAGTCAGAAAAAACTGAGATAACACAAGAAATAGAATATATAGTTCTGCAGGTATCAATAATGCAGTTATCACAAAAATTGTGTTACAAAATTAGTTCTTAAAAACTGAGATCCAAAACATAAGCTGATAAAGGATTAAGCATATCAATTGTCTGGAAAGCATTTCTAGATGTTTGCTCTGTGGGTGACCACCAAAGGGAATGTGCTCCCTAAATGCAGGCTTTTGACTGAAGTTCAAGCTGTGCATGTTTTCCAACAAATCTCATTTCATAGAGGTTTAAGATAAAAGTCAGAGTCTCAAATAACTAAATTCCAGACTAAGTATCAAGAGAGGAACTTAAAGCCCTTACTGAGGCTTGAGAATGAGGTAACACCAGTGGGCCATGACATGATTTGTGCTTTGACTGTTAGCAGGAACCTTCCTCACTTCCACCTCAAACAGAGGATGGGACAAGATGGAAACAGTGAAACTCACAGACAACCAGAAAATAAAACCACCAGGAGGAAATGAATGGCTGCAAGCCCTTGGCCAGCTGCAGATAAACAATGACCCTACAGTTCTTCCCCTCAACACACAAACAAAAATGTATCTTCCAAGTGTCAAGGCAGGAATCATTTGGTCAAAAGTTGTACCTAAACAACTTAGCATCAATCATGCACTAGAATGCTTCTTTCTCTCAAGTAGTACACCTTCCAATTCCCCTAATTAAATCTGCTTATTCATTTTACAACAGAGCAACAGATTCTGACAAAGCAGCAGCAGTCAGGATTCTTGAATTATTAACATTTTTTTGTATATATTGATAACTGCATGTGCCCAAATTATTTTTCAAGATAGAAGAGAGAAAGTCAAGTACATAGGGAAATACTCACAAGTGTCAAAATACAAACATGTGCACACAATATGTGTGTGAACAAGGGAGAAGCCACACACTAAGAGTGAGGAATTCAGACTGCATCACATGAAAAATTTAACAGACAACTCTGAAAGTAAATGTAAAGTATCTAAACATTTTAAAATTACTAAAATAGGCATATTACAATCTATATAAGTGGATACTCACAAAGGATTAGATCCAAAAATCAGAATAACATTTTTCAGTGTGAATCAAATACTTGCATAAGCTTAGTTTGTAATTAATCACCTTCTGGCAAACCAGAAAATATCCAGCAGAGAAATATAAGGAGACATGATACTCATTTTGAAGGCAATATCAGAAAGAAATCTGGAACACAGCATAGACGCTGGTGCATTAACACAAATGCCAGTTCAGAGATTCAAAACCTTTATCAAACTCCACATCAGCTAAATAAAATGAGTTTTAATGAAAACTTATTTCTCAATTTTGCATATTTTAATTGAGTATAAACACTCCTAAGGTATCAAAAGTGATAACACTGCAGTGTAGCTCCTTCCTCATCATTTGACCAAAAAGTAGAGTATTAAAACAACACATATTGAAATGAAGAATATCTAAAAATAACATTAAGAAGTTTTTTGACAGATGCCCTCATTGCCTGTCCACCATGAAAGTTTTAAGCAAGTGACATGAATTTTAAGAGCCAAGGAGCAGCAGCATTGCTGCCCCATTCCCATTTCCCTGAACATCAATAATGACACAAGGGCCAGAACATTGGAACTATGCTTGGGGAAGGTGTTTCAAAATAAACAGGATGACTTGATTTACAAATCAGGACTATAATATGCTTAGAAAACCAAAACAAATGGGGATGCATCCTTGAAATGAAGAAAGAAGGAAAGCTTTAAAATAAAAAAACTCCATCTATTTTGTTAAGAAAACAGAATTTGTATTCATAGATGTTGAAGTGGGAAAATAACCATTAAAAACATGACCCCTGATATTTGTTCCTACCCCATTTAACTACCTTTTTAGTGGGTATTTAATTGAAAACTGAACCACAAACAAGACAAAAAATAGCATTATATACACACACAGCATAAATCTACAATATCTTTTGTTTTGACCTATCTAACCAGATCAGTGATTCCAAGCTTAGCATTCCAATTTGTTATTGTCAAAAAATATCTGAATTTGAAGAACTGAGAAATAAGCTAAACTAAATGCTATTTTAAGTACCATGCCTATGGATAAAATATGATTTCCAGATTTTCATAATCCGTAAATACTTTTGTCCTAGCACTGCCTTTTCTGTTTCTTGAAAAGACTTTATTAAAAATTCTGTCAATTTAGGAAATTCTCATTTTGGCTAAACCATGCTTTTGTGGTGCCATATTATTATTAATATTACTATTATTTATTAGCAGGAGCAGCCTGATCAGGTTGGGGATTCTAAAGCTTTTATAAATGCTACAATTATTTGAATTATTTTCCGTAAGTACTAAATATCAAAAGATGCATCTTTACTCAGCTAAGCTGAATTACCTGTTTACCACTCATGAGGGCAAAATCATTTCATAAAGTATTAGGCAAACTTCACGAAAAACCCAACACAAAAAAATAAAGATCTAGAGACCCTTTGCGGTCTCAAATCATTAATTTGATGTGCACAAGGTTGAAAAAATTGGCTAGGAAAAGACACAGATAATTTTATAAATTAGGAGAGGAAGTTTGTGTTAAATTTTTATTGAAGGAATTAGACTTTAATGGTCAACAAGTGCAATATTCTGTAAATCAGCAGTAGACCCTGGCATAAAGACCACAATGGCAGCACATTTCACAGCCTCATCCTGCTAATTGAAAGAACCCAACCTCACCAGGGTCATGCACTGCAAGTCAGAACAGCCACACTGCAAATTATCACTGCTTTGCAGCCACCACTGTCTGCTACCTGTAAAGGGAATGTAACTAAGCATGCTATACTCTGGTGATTAAAAATTAGTATTTCCCAGTCTACATGGATTTTAAAAGCCTTAGAAACAGAAAAACTTACTTTAAGTAAGCTTTTGCCTACAATTCAAAGTTATTTAAAAAATTAATACACTGTTTCACATATTGTGGATATTAATACTCAGGTTAGACCCAGAATTTTCTGGGAGGAGACAAATGAGGAGTTTGCAAGCAGGGATGTATTTACACAGCACAGACCCAATGTTCCAAACTTTCTTGTGCAATTTGCCTTTACTTAGAGAAACAGTAACAGTGCAGTCAATAAAGTCACTTCAGCTGAAAATCTGATCCATACAACAACAAGTAAGAAAAGAATCCATTACATATGTAACATGTTACTTCAACGTGAAATTTTAGAACACTCAATCCCCAAGATTTCTTCCACATCTTGGGAAAAAAACAGCATTCCATATCTAAGCAATATATGTGACTGCTGGGAGTAAACTTTCAGTTCCCTGTGGTACTTTTCATCTGATATAGTTACATTCAGCAAATGTATATACTGAAACTTCTACATTGCTGTTCTCGGCATGTAATTAGGGGCAAAGGAAAATATGCAGGACTAGAATCTTAAGTGTTGGTTTAATAACCTTTATACAGCTCATTTCTGAATGATTTTCTTCCTCTCTGGAGAGGCTTCTAATGTCAAACACTGGTATTAAGGTGAGTCACGGTTACCGAAGAGGCACAGAGAAGGCACATGACAAAATTATTAATTATAGGGAGGGAAGGAGGCAGAGTATTCTTTTTACTCCATAAATGTCCTTGTAAAACAGAACATTTAATTCTGAACTCAAATCCAGTTTCGGTAGTCAATAGCCACTAAAGTCTTACTGCTGTCGATAATAGTTGGGGATTAAAGAATGCCATTTAAAAACTGCTGCAAACTGTGATTTTTAGAAGGCATTGGAGAATTCTGAGAAGGCAAAAAGATTTACATTTTTTTCAACTACAGTAACAGAAATTGGGCAATTATTCGATATCGAAGATATCTAAGCTATCTATCACTATCTAAGACAGTGAGCTAAACAGCTTTAACACAGTAATTTAAAAGATACTCTTTCATAGTGCTGGCAGTTATTGTTCATTTTTTAGATTCCTTCCTTTCACACCAAATCGTAAGAATTGTACCAAGGCCAACAGGAAAGGTGGTCACCACTATTTTCTGCTAAACTGAAATCTAACACTTCATATTCTAACACCAAAAGGTTTATCTATAAATAATACATTAAAGCAACAGCATAGGTGAAGTTTGGGGTTGTTTGGGTTTGGGTTTTTTTTTTTTTTGAGGGAAAGGGGAAAGGAATGACAACTGTGGTTTTACTCTAATTCATTTTATCTTCAGTAAATTACCAGAGTTATGGATACTTAAAACTATTGGTTTATGCTTTTTTATTTTGTACTTTACTTCCAGTCAACCTCCCACATTACAAAACAAGCCTAAAATAACTCATCTATGAATGTAGTCTTGCAGGTGATGTTAAATTATTATGCAACACCTTGTAGTGATGACAGTATGCAAAGTAATCAAAAGCAAAAATCAACAGAGACATGAAGTTCATGAGCACCCTCCAGGCTAAAGCCATTGAAAATATTTTTTCCCTCCAAAAACTCTTAAACTCTGAGCAGTCTATATTTATGTTTATAATCCCAAAGGAACCTTAGTACAAAAAAAAAAAGTATTTAAAATAAAAACCTCTGCAAATATTCTAATACTTCTTTCATTCCAGAACAACTGTTACAAGCATCCTCAGCTGCTTTAAGCCAGTTCAAACAAAACAATTTCTAAGTTGAAAGATTCTGAAAGTGTTGAAAACTCTTCCTCCTGCTCCCTCTCCACCCCTTCTCCCCAAAATTAAGAAACCATGACAGTCGTTTCAGTGGGATCTCACCCATGTACCACTGTAAGTAAATGTAACCTATTCAAAGTAAACTTGTGTGGAAAAGGACAATTCCACAGCAGAAGCAGAACTTGAAAAGTAAATTAAATAGCTTTGGGTTTTTTTCTCTGGAATTCTTGGTGGTTTGCACATTTGGAGCTATAGAATTTCTAGGTATAACTTAACAAAGTAAGATGAACAAGAAATTACTGTGAACATCAAGTGCAAGAGTACTTTGTTTATAAGTACAAGTGTAAACTGCACACAACAACTGAGAGGGAAAGCCTTTTACAAAACAGCAATATAGCCACAATTCTGTCGCCCTTGGTTTTGCATGTTTTACTTTGCCTTCTGATGTTTTCATATGCCTTCTGAGGTTTATAGAACTTGGAGCTGAGTTCTCACACTTTCTCATGTAAATAATGAAATGTTTACATATTTGTCCTCTAGGAGGAGTTTCTTGAGTGATGGTGATGTTCACCAAAGAGATTGAAGAGGTGGTGACACCTTTGACCAATCTCTTGTGATTCTGTACAGTTGTATATATTGGAGTCAGAATTCGAAATAAAGAGAACAGAGAACAGAGAATATTTCTGCTGACTTCGGGCCTCGCCCTGCCTCGTCCTTTCATGTCCTATTGTGACACAATTCTTCATTACATTTTTGCTTTATTGCAGCAAAATTTATTTCCCAAAATTTGGGGATTATTTTCCTCTCACATTCTATCACCTGTCCAGAAGAAAACATAGCCTATTATATTAGAAAAATTGGTTAAATGCATTAGAGATATAATTGAAATTACAAACATAATTGAAATTACATTAGTTTAAATCAGCTGAGAATCTTTTACATTTTATTGCAATATATGCCACAGAAACATGTATTTGGAAAACAGCATGGCTCCTTATAAGACAGCACTCTGCTGCGCAAACTCCACCCCGGTTTGCCTCCCATTTTTTTCCTCTTAAGCAGTTATGAATCATTACATAGAGACTGGCACAGCAGGGCTAGAGCCAGAAACATTCATTGCCCCCAGGCACCAAGCCATGGTCTCCTGCCTGCTGTTCTTTAGCACACCTTCACAGCTTCAGACACATTTCTGTTCTCTCCTTGGCAAAACTGGTCACAGCACTCACCCAGCTTCAGCAGCCCTCCCAGTTCCTGCTCAATCCTCCCCTGAGGAAGTCTCACCCCGAGAAAGCCCCACACCATCCCAAACTGGTGAAGATTAGGCAGGGGTGATTTGCTTTACAAACCTTGTGTACTCAAAAGACAAAAGGAACAATGCCAACATTAACAACCCCAGTCCTTACACAGTGACTGCCAATACTTCAGATTGTTACTCAAGCTGTCTCAAGTTGAGGAAACAAATTCTGCATAGAAAAAGAAGGATCTTTATAAGTAATGAAAATACAGCAGAAGATTTTGGGCTTATTTTTCATAAAGCTACAATGATTTTGTAATTGGAAGAAAACAAAGCACTTGTTCCTGTAAAGCTTTCAAAGAAATGAAAGCTTTCTTTAGAAAACTATTTATCTCATCCCACTGCAAAATCCAACAAGTCCATATTTTAAGTGAATTTACACTTCAAATTAAATCCTTTAAATATAAATACTTCAATTTAAATCCTTTAAAAGTAAAACCAAATAAATTCTGAAATAATACAATACTGATCACATCCTACACTTCCCAAAATCGCATCTTTTAACAGAAGTTCCAAATTCAATTAAAGTGGTGCTATCACCATGAAGACAGTTTCCTTTGCTACAAGTCCATGGAAAATATGACACTGCTTTAACAAACCAAAGGAAAAATGGAATAAAAACACAGTAAGATCTCCAGAATCTAAAGAAACAAACAAGCACAAACTTTAGCCAGGGGCTTACTGGTCAACACTGGCCACTTGCTTTGTGTTCCTCCTTTCCCATCCTGTGTGTCACTAATTCATTTTGGTCACCCAATTTTCATTGTTTTACAATTCCTTTCCTTAGATCTCACTGTGCTTTCACTTCCATAATTCTCAAGGGCATCAAATACAAATTCTTTAGCATCATCCCAGTTAGCACGTGAAGTGTTTGATTCTTCCCACCTGTCAAAACACATGCACAGAACACTTTTTTTTTTTTTTTTTTAAATTAATTCTGAAGACAAAACCAATGTTCTCTGCCCTACAGGAAGTCCATCTCAAAAGAGACCATAGTCCCTTATTTTATGCAGCCACATTCTCAAAGACAAAAGTCTCCCCCTAGACTACAGGGGCAATTATTTCAAGGCAACATTTAATATCTCTTGTAGACTATTTAACAGGATTTTAAAAACCCTCACTGAATCAAATAAGAAGCATATCCATTTTTAATTAAAAACAAACTCTCTAGAATACCTCACTGGATAACTCCAGTTGCCCTCACCGGATATCTCCAGTTGCCCTCACCAATGATCCCAGAGGAGAATTAAAACCTCAACAAATACAACATCCAGTAAGGAACTCCCTGTTTACCACTGCCCTTGCTGCATTACTCCAAAAATATAAAATGTTACTTTCAACATGAACATCTCATGTTTACAATGACAGGTATCTAACATTTCATGGGGAAGCTTATTTTACTGATACTCACTTTAAAGACAGAATTTTCTTGCAGATCCCCAAACCCACAGATTCCTAAGCATGACAAATACACAGCCCTTGATTTGAGGTGGTACAGACCCGAACCTTAACCTGGCGGTAATAGTGAATAACAGACACAACAGGAGCTGCTACTGCTTGGATATTTATACAGAACAAACCACAAGATAATAATAGATTCCCCTGGAATTATCTAAGACAATATCATATATTAATTTAATCATTTCCCAGAAAGCTATAATAAGATATTTATAATTAGTCTGTAAGTACCTCTATCTGTGGAATAGCTTGTTACAAACACAAGTTACTGTAGTTTAAAAGCAAAGAAGCTTTGTTGAGCCAAACATAATCAGAGCCAAGGAGATGGATTTCAGCCTCCCAACAATTATGTGAGCAGGCTTCATTAGGAATTGTATCTTTGATACAATTTGTATCTTTAACACTCTAATCATAATTTAAGCAGGAATGTAGAAGAAAGCACAAAATAATTTTACAGATCAAATATAATTTTCTTTTTATAAGCTTCCAAATTCAAATATTTTCATTAAAACTTTAAAACATTCTGATGATGTTTTTGTCCAGGAAACAATTTTTTTGCATTATGAAAAGCCTATAGTATCCTGCATTCAACTACTTAAAGTATTTTGCCAGATACAATCCTACTTCTTACAAACATCAGAATAGTTCACTCTGCCAAGGAATTGCATTTATGAAAAATGCATGTTGTGAGTGCCAAAGGCCATGTTTTTACAATGAAAAAAAAAATTAAAAATCCAATACATCCTTTAAAAGATGACAAATAGTCTTTATGAAAGCCATTCCTGCTCTTTCCATTATGGAAAAACAAATCACAGTGGGAATACTAAGCTCAGCATATATTTGGCAGCTCACTGACTAGACAGGCTATTAACTATATAAAGGGCTATTTCTGAACATTTTTTTCGTTAAATAAAGTTTTGATTTTTCAATGATTGAAATGCAGTGATGAATGTAAGTGCAAGCTGCTTGTTAGAAATAGTATCTCATCGTCCTTGCACTCCATAATTTACCGTATTTCCTATAGCAAATGCATTTCTTCTGTAGACTCCAATACACCCCCCCTTTAGTCGAGAACTTCCTTCACATTCCTTAACATCTCTTGCTCCCAAGTATCCCTTGTTTATTTTCTACAACTTCCCATCACCTGGCTGTCTATCCTTCCACCATGTCTATGTTTAAACACCTTTTCTTAGATCCTAAAGCCTCACCAAGTCTCCTTCACTGCCTCTTTAGAGACATAATCTGTCCTTTCATTAAGTGAGCTCTTCTGGTGTCTCCCTGCAGCAGTAGCCAAGCTCTCCCTTTGTGTGACAGCAGCCACCTCTGCCCTTATAACCAGGAGACAGTTTGTTGTAGTTGTTGGTTTGTTGGGGTTTCTTTCAATATAAATATAAAATACAAGAGTGAGAAAAGAGGGTTTTTTTTTTTTAAATAATGAAGCAACAAAAGGGCTTGGTATTTATGATGATCCCTCTGCTACCAGCTGATAGCCAGTGGCACTCAGATGGACTGGGCTTAAGGTGTGTTATTAATTATGCATATTAGCAGGATGCGTCCTATCAATAATTGAAACTTGAAAATGAAAAAAAGCACCTAAAATTTAATATTCTGATAGTATTTCCCAATACTGAGTCATGTTTGATAACACTGGAAAAGGCTCACTGAACTGGAGATATGAACAGAAATTCAAAGTGACAGAACAAAGTACTGTGCGTGACCACTTATAAAAGTTTAACATCTAAAAAAAGTCAGCCCAGTTTGCCCAAGAGCACACAACATGACCAATGTAAGAACCCAGTTAAGACATGAATTTTTAGAATTTTGTTGTTATTTAGCTTTCAGTAATTTGGTTTTGAAGGAGTGGGGAAGATGGGGAGTTTTTCTGTATTTCACTGGATGAAATTTCATATACAAATACTTTTTCTTGCACTATCTCTTCCTGTTTTCTGCATGTGTTCAGGCAGCCAAGGGACCCAATGAGCAGTTTCACTGAAAACAGAAAGAACTGATAAAATACTACATTCTTTATATTCTTTTCAGCCATTTGTCTCTCCACAGATGCAACACAGCAAAAGCTTAAATGGCCTCTACTCTGATAAATACTGTTACAACAAAACAATCCACAGGTACATTATTTTCACCTCTTAAGAGAAAATAAAATTCAATTCTTTCAAAGTTCATTTTCATTTCCCTCCCATGACACTATAAACCAACACTGAATGGAAGTTTTAAATGCAACTTTTTTAAAATAAAAAAGAAAAATAGTGTAAGAGTTGGTATCCTAAAGTATATTTTGATGATCATTTAAATAATTCATTTTCTATAAGAGAACAGACAAACTAAGAATGTGATATTTTCATTTGGTTTAAAGACAACCTAACTTATTCAGAAAGGATAGGGTGTGTGGAGCTAAGGCATGAAAGAGTGGGATTTGTGAAGATTTTTACAAACAGCTAGTAGACATATTATTATAAACATCATAAATTCAGGACAAATCTTTTCTACTCTGAGCAGTCATTTGAACCTAGAGTTCTGCTTTCTGGTTTTGAATGAGAATGGTCCTGACTCCTGAAGGAGATACCTACCCCAGTAACAGAACAAGCACTTCTTATCAAAGCAGCAGATCATGGGGGACTAAGAGTTACCCCAAAACAGCCAAATTACTGAGCTCATTCAGGATGTGGCCTTGTCTCCAAATACCCAACGTGGCAGCCAGCTCTGCACAGCCCTGGATTCCAGGCTTTAGGAGAGCCAGGGATTGGGCAGAGAGCACACACACACACAAACCCCCTCAAGGCTTCCTTCTGTTGTAACAACCTAAAGCAGTGCAGCTCGTCTACCTGCACCCTGCTAACCTCTAATTGAGATTTCCTAGCAGAAGTATAATTTAGATGAATGAGATCAAAGATTCGCAATTTATTTTCAATGTCAAGGCAACTCAAAGGGTTTAACTAACTCATGTACATAGTGACCCATTATTTTAAAAGGATAAAAACTTTTTCCTTTCTAGAAAAGTAATTATATCACTAAATATTGCAATTATTGGATAAGCAGTACCTCAGCATAAATGCAATAGAGGAACAATCCTAAAGAAATGTGGGTTGAAGGGGAATGTGATTTTTTCCCTTCTAAGACCTTGCACCTTATTTAGAAAAGAGACAAGACCCTATAAGAGGTCAGTTTTTCTGATTGGCATGGGGCTTGACCACTCAGGAAACAAAAATGCGACTTTTGGCAATACCCATATAAAACCTCACACGTGAATCCAAGCGCCTTCCTCTTCCGACTGGCAAGAGGTAACATGGTTGGGGTGGCCGGCCCGGGCCTGCAGGAGCCGCTGCCCATGGGGTGTTTGGCAGAGCCCCCTTTCCTCTCCTGCTGCCAGTGGGGCAGGAGGGCAAGGCTGCTGCTCAGCAGTCTCAGCCGCGTGGCTGGGACCACGGCAGAGTCGAGCCGGGCCCCGGCACTGGCTGCTGGCACTCTGACCCGAGGGGTGGTGAGAGAAAAAGGCATCCATCAGCCTGCTTAATGACTGGGATCCTGCTGCTGTTCCTGAGCTTTGCACCACGGCTCTCGGAGTTTTGCACCTCCCGCGGCAGAGACCAAGTGACCATTGCAGGACAGGGCAAGTTTTAACTTTTTTTTTGACACAGATTGAGACTTTCCTTAACTTTCCTCTGAGATGAAAGAGAAAGCCAAAGGAGGATGTGTAAAGAGACAATATGAAGATATCTAAGTCAGTAAATGAAGAGTGACTTTTTAAGTGGGAGAGATGACGAGTTGCCTGAGTCTTAGGCTGAAATCTCCTGGAAGTTTTCAGTAACAGACTGATTCCTTTAAATCGTGGGCAATACACACTGGGGAGATGATTTGTGGATTTTAAAGCAAAGGTATCTGTGATTTAGTGTGTGAATATTGAACTAAGAGTTGCGATTTAGTGATCCCATGACAGGCTTGAACAGAGAGAGATGAGAGGAAGCCCTCGGCAAGTGAAAAAGTGAAGAAGCATCTCTGCTCTCTAGGATAAGGGACTCTTTGCCTTCAAAGTTCTTTGGTTGTGTTGTTTGTTTTTTTTTCAGGTACCACCCCAATCTGGGAGTCTATGACCCATATGCGTGGTCAAGGGAAAGGCCACGTGGGTGTGGGAGCTTCCACAATTGTAGAACGTCCTGGGCGGGCTGCTATTGTGTGAGTTAGAGCCACAAGCAGACTGCTTTCTCTTATGGAAAAGTTACTAAAATAACAGGAGAGATTTCTCTCTCTCGAAGACTGAATGAGGGACTATTTTACAAGTGGTACTGACTTAGAATTTTTAGGTTTGCCTCAAAATTTTACATTATGTGTAGAAACTGAACAGTTTGTAAAGAAGGGAGGGGTTTTGAAAGTTTTCATTTTTTTTCTTTCCTTTTCTTCTTTCAGTGTGTGTGTTAATAAACTATTTGTTTTGTTTTTAAGTTGAGCCTGTTTTGCTTTTGCTCCCAAAAATGCTATCTCACATTTGGTAAACAAAATTCAGAGAATGTGAAACCATCACAAGAAACAATCACCAGTCATAAATGTAACCATTTGTATTGGATACCATCAGAGAGCAGCCTCCCTTAGTTTGCTTGATTTGCAGAAGCAAAAAGGATGCAAGCAGATGCTCCCTTCAACGAAGGGTTTCCATTGAGTATGATTACTCTCCAAATCAACTTATGCAGAAGTGGACCTTTTAATTACCAATGAATGTTAATTGGAGCCTCAAACACCACCCACAAGAAAAAAAGAGTTTAATTCAAAGTTTCTTCCATCTCAAATTGCCATAACATTGTGGTTTAGAAACGAAACACATGTCAACATCCATATTAAGTCTTTAAGATATTATAAGAAAATCCTTTTCCCCATGACTGCCTTTTCAAGGATCACCTGTCATACTCTATGTGATTCTTTGTATGAAATGCTACACAATGGGTAACATATTTGAATTATAACAAACCAATGAAAAGTTGTTGTTCTATATTTTATTGCTTTCAATATTTCCTTAGCAATCATCATTGCAGTCTGTCCAAACAATTCTCTGTGCACTGACGTTCACAAAAATGTGTTTTCATCAGGAAGTTAGACACTGTCATTAGGTTTCATGAAAAGCTATACTTTTCAGTTCCTAGCCAGTTTTTTACACCTCACTGCATCATTGAGATGTGAATGCAAGAGTCTTTACATCTGTCTGGTTTACTTTTATTTACTTGAATACAGGCATTAATAACAGATTACTGGTAAACTGTAGAGAGATGATGAATTAGTTACGTTCTTATTATCTAATACTGGAACAGGACCAAGAGAGGAGGGTTCACCACATTCTCTGCTAAGAGAAAACCCATTGATCAGTCACAACAATCATCTACAAAGCTTGATAAATGCAGCTTGAGAAAGGCAATGATTCAGATCATTGTTTCAAAGCTATTTTACATACCAGACTTTTTGATTTCCTAGAACTGTAAGAAACTTATGTGGTTGTCAACAGCTGCAATAACTTGAGATACAAGTAGAAGGCATACTTATGTTGCTCTAAAACCCACTACTTTTCATTTTCTTCTACTAGTTTCCAGAAGTTCCAAATACAATTTTTCATGCCCTTTTATATTCTTGTAGAAGTAGTTGTCTATTCTGGAACCTTACAAACAAAGAAAACTGTTGAGGAATTTTTATTGTACACCTTAAGGTGAATTAAACACATATTTGTGCACACAAAGCACACAAAATGTCCTGTCCCTGATGAGGGTCTTCACAAGACTCTGTTAGGAAATGGAATCACCTGAGGATACCTGAACAAAACAAATCTGGCTCCAGCACAGGTGGGTAAAAAAGACATGTTTTAGTAAAATGACATCAACCTATCCATTAAAAAACAAAAAAACACCAACACAAAAAACACCTTTTAAAATACTGGCAGTCATGACTATGACAAATACTAGCCTCTGAATTTTAGCTCTTCATTGAGTAGAGCTTTTTGTACTTCAAAATCCATATATTAATGCAAAGAAGTTCTCAGGTAAAAAATACAAAAAACTATGGGAAAATATTATAAATAAATGTTGTCTTAAGGTTCTTTAAGTCTCAACCAATTAAGTATCAATTGCCAGAGAGTGTAAGCTTCTCACAGACAAGAGAAGTCTCCTTATTTATTCATGTCATTGGTGAGTTGTACTCCAGGGACAGCTGCAGTTAGGAATCCCCATGTTCAGCATCAAGCATCATTGCTATGCAGCAATGTAGCCTAAATCATTCAGAACAAAAAAGAAAGATTTTGATCCAATGAGAAAAAAAGCATGAGAAACTGAAGAACAAAAGCCTGAGAGCTGTGCCTTTTTCCTCAGTTGCACTGCTCATTCTAATAGTAAAAGTAATCGTCGTTGGTTAAGCCTACACAGACAGTAATAAGGCTGATCAAACCCAACCATGAATATCTGACACAAGGTTTTAAAAGCCTAAGACTAAATCATGTGAAAGATCAAAACATTACTAATTGCATTCTACACCTAGACTGAATAGGATCATGAGAAAAGAGAAATCTTTTAGTTCAGCCCTCCAGTCCAACCATTCCCCACACCACTGCTGGGATCTGCAGGATCACATTTATCCCACAGAACTGCTACTGGGATTGCAGCACAGATCTCTCTCTCTCCCTGACCTGCTCACTGCCTACTCAGCAGCAGAGCACAGCAATCTGTGAGAAGGAAGGGCACAGCCAGCTTAAAGCCCCACCACTGTTACCACTCTCCCTGTATCAGAACTGAGCTTTGCTCACATCAACCAGTCACCAGAAATCCACCCTGCTCCAGAGCTCTGCCTCTCTTGCCCAAGGAGCAAGGAAAGCCAGAGAAGTTTCCTCAAAGAAACTTATCTGTGAGGCACAATCTGCTGCTCATTCACAGGTCATCTGTCCATGTTGGAACTGGGCAGCACCAAACATGAACAAGATCTTATGCAAACCCACTTCAGATAGTGCAAAGGAACTTCAGCAATTAGCTCAGGTTCTCTAGAGCTGAGATCCTAATCCAAAGATGGGAAGCTTATTCAAAGTCTCTAATCTGAAAGCTTGTCTGTATGTAAAGATGAGACAGCTTTGAGAACAGACTCAAGACTATGTGCTTTGGTACATATGATGTCTGATGCTCCCTGCAGGTCTGTCACACAGCAACAGTCCCCACAATGAAGATCTACATTCAGACCTAGGCTCTAACTCCTTTGCTGACCTTCTATCAAAGAAATCTTCAAGAAAAATTAATTCTGTATAGACACAATTGTTGCTAAAACAATCTTTCAGGGACAAGGAATTTGGGAGAAAATTCAGGACATTGATCATATACATAAACAGCATCTTTAAACTTATGAAGGAAGACACTACCAGGATAAATTTATTGGCTAAATAAATTCAGTGCCCCCCACAAATTCTTAGTCATGTTTACTAAACCTATTTCTATAAGTGCAACTGAAAACACCCTGCTTTTTTCAGTATAGCAGTGATATGTGGTATCTAATAAGCTGAATTAGTCCTACAACAATAGCTAAGATTTTTCTTAGCAGTTCACAAGAATGGCTTAAAAATACTTTTCCAAGTGCTCACATTTCCTCATCAGCCTTACACACAAATCACCTGAAATGGAAGTGTTCATAACTACAGCTAAATACTATTGCATTCTCTTAAGCAAACAGATAAACATGACACATTTTTCCTGCAAGTATTTTCACCTACCCACTGTCACTTAACAACAGGCATTCCTAGAGTCAAGCACAGAAAGTGGAAACTACAACTTGAAGCATCTTTTAGAAACTCAAGACAATTAGAAAAGACTACGCACACTGTCTTCATTATTTTACTTCATGACATTCATGTTATTCTGAATGCAAGGAGAGCATATAACCAGGTTTGCTTCCTAATCTAAAGCAAACCAACATGGTTTCAAATCAGTAGAGCCTGTTTTTTTTAAAGGCATTCTAAATGCAAAGAGCTACAGACAACAATTTGGAATCAGGAGTGCATAAACAGAGGCTCAACTGCTGCTATACTAAATCAAGTTTCTGTTATGTCACACTGCCTTCACAGATCCACTATGCCTTGTGTCTGTAAAATACCTCAGGAACAACTTCAGTTTTAAAGCTAGGAATAAGACTAATTCCCCTTGCTATGCTCAAGCATCTTTTTCCCTTGCAGGTAGATACCTTTTTACTCCTCCATATCTTGGAGGGAAGAGGAAGGAGGTGATGGGAAGGAAAAATAAAGAAAAAGAATCTCCAGGGATACGCTGCCAAGAAGCTGAGAATCTCAAAGGCTACATAAATCAAGGAAAATCTATGCTTTCAACACTTCACAACTTTCACACCAAAAAAAAAAAAACACCTCAAGAGAATGAAAAAAACCACTCTTCCCAGGAATCTTGAAGTTTGTTAAAGCATCTTTGTAAGAACAAAAAATCTACAAGGAACAATATTCACAGATAAACCATTCTCCTTATGTCACACTTACTCCAAGAAGAAAATTGTCTCTGGAAAAGTGACCAACTGTCAAAATGAAATGCAATTTAGGTACACTAACAATAGGTAAGGATTGTTAGTCTAAGTGCTCAATAAAAATTGTGAAGACTTCTTTGAATAAAATGCTTTTAGCACAAGTTGTATTTAACAAAATTTTAGATCTTCCTCTCTGCAAATAAAGTACTATGGAATATCTTATTATAAATTTTAAAATATGTAAGTAATGAAAATTACCATTTGGATTTTCTTCTGAAAATTACCATTTTCCTTCATTTTTCCATATATCTTAGTAAAAGGTACTGGTGGTTTTTCCAAAAGTGGACTAATTGCCCAAACACTCACTTCTCTGCAGACAGCAGCTACTTTGTTTCAATTGTGCAGAAATTTAGCACACAGAGTTACTAACTGAATTCTGAAAGTAGCTTGTGGAATTTGCAATCATTTTTAATATTCTATATTCACTTTTCTTTGGCTAAATTATATAACCACTTTAGCTTTTTAAAACATTCACAGAGCTGAAACAGCAGAAGCTGTTTACCAAGTCACTGGATCTCTCCTAAAGGCCTCTGTTAGAAGTACTTGTGGTAGAAATGTTTGAAGTGGTAGAAATGTTTTTACAAAGTCTGGGGCATGCCACTGATTTAACCCCCATGACCTCACCCCAGTTTGGTGGAGGGGTCAGAATGAAAAAACTTTAAGAGGCCAAGAACTAATTAAGAGTTTAATTCTGAGAAAGCAGAAAACAAGAGTGTGACCTAGGGAGAGAGGGCTGGAAGGAGTGAGCAAGGTTTCTTTAGCAAAGCTATTTACACTCTGAGCTGGAGAAGGAAGGAGGACTATTTTCCTGGAACCATGGAACCTGTGCCTAGTATCAGGGTTTTCTCCTGTCAGAACACACAGGGCAGGCCATGGCCAACCCCAGGGCAAGGAGATGCAGTGATTGAGAGAGACAGACCATGCTGTATGCAAGCAAAGACAGTTTATTACACTAATCACCACAGTTCACAGTTCTCTAACTTCCACACAAAGTTTTCCACTCAGAACCCCTTGCCCCATTCCCTTAGCAACTTAATCTTTTTGCTTATCAAGTCCTTGTTAACATCCTCCTGCACCAGAGGGTCAGACATGATGTCTTCACTTCTTGTTCTTGTGTTGAGTTTATCCCTCTCTTCTCTACAGCTTCTTCCACCATACCAGGGCCACAAGGTCTGCGGTGCTATCCAACTCAGCTTCTGTAGCTGATCGCTACATTTCCCCCTTTCTGTTCTACAATCAGTATTTGTTTTATTGATTAATCAATCTCTGAATACATTGAATCAAGCAAGGCAGGTATAGCATTATAAATAATAGCATCCTTAATACAAACATTCCCATCTTAATTAAATTTTTGACCCATTCAGTGATCCCCAGTCTCCAAAAAGGCTGTTAAACCAATCAGCTCCCTCCCCTATTTTTAATTTGGCTACATTATCTTGTAAAGCATCAATACTCACATGAAGAGATTGTGAGTAATCAAAAAGGTATATACAAGACAACTCGTCCAAATCTTCACATCCATGTGCTAATAACAAAAAACCAATAACGCCTCAATTCTGCAGTGTAGCACATCTAACTGAACCAACATCGGTTAACAATCCTGTTAAAGCAAGCAAAGCCACATTAGTTGGCGAGCTAACCAGCTGCCTGGTTGGTTTGACAATCCCAGTGCCTTTCTGGCTGCTACCCCAGGAGCAAAAAAGAAGGCAGCCCAAAGCTGCTGTTGTCACAAAAGTTGAGGTTATCATCGCAATCAGGGGTAAACAGATAAATACTGTGCTTCTCTCTCCACAGACATTTATGTTGTAAAATCATGGATGTGTTGGGCATCAACAGCGATAGTCACGGTAAACTGCAAGGGCCTCACTTAATATGCCATGGAATAGCATCCCAAGCTCTGTCTCCACAAATAAAGCCACTCCTGCTGGTAATGATAATGGCACATTAGTAGAGGGAGAGATGTTGGTGGAAATGTAATTACACCAGGCACTTTCATTTTTGAATATGGGTTGGTTCAGAGAAACATCCCATGCTTTAGATTTGCCCTGTATAATAATTAAATTTAACAGAAAGGTCCATTTTTATAGATCCTAGAAGTTCTAATTCCTGGGGCTCAAGGGAGATATGGGATCCACTGGCCCCAAGCATTGGCATGATTCTCAAAATGAGGAACATGAGCCAAAGGGAGACATGGCCATCTACCTAAAGGTAAACCAACAAGACAAGTAGAAAATGGGTTTTCAGGAGAGGCTGTAGCCAAGCATAAAGTAGCTTGGCCTCTTAAAGTGGCTAAAGTTATCCACACATTTTATTTTGTTGATTAACAGGCCAATTAAAAGTAACAGGAGGAAGAACTAATACTAACAAAACCTTCGCTAGTGTAAGCTGAATACCACTAACTTGAGGCAGTGGCCATAGAGGACTCCCCACTGTCACTGTGGGAGAGGATAGAACTAAGACTATGAAGTTCATTAATAATGGCATGCCATTGCTCAGTTGAAAACTCGTGATCTTCAAATAAACCATATCGATGCCCACACACCAGCTGTTTAATTTGTACATTATTCGAACTGCTCCTTAATGGGTCACAACTCGGACACTCAGCTCTTCTTTTATGAGATGCACAATACCAAAGGCCCCCACACCTTTGACACTCACATACAGTCCATGCTTGATGATACTCTGTGTGACAGACCAAGCAAGGAAACGAAACGAACAGACCTTCAGAAACCTCACGTTCAAAAGAGGTTACAAATTGGCTGGGGTCCTGGTGTTGCCAGTCTAAAGCAAGAAAACGGTCATCAAGAGGAAAGGAAGCACAGTACCGACCACCTCTGGACATACGATCGACTGGTTCCCCAAGGACAGAAGATTTATCTTTTATTATTCTGAATTCATCAGGAAATCCAAACCACCTCTTCAAGGGCATTTTTGGTACTTTTCGGTATTTTAATCAGCTGGTTGTTCAATGAAGGGCCTGATGGTCTTGGCTGGAACCCAACGAGGACTGGTGTCTGTGGAAAAACAAGCATAACCCATTCCCCATGTAATGAAGGTAAATAGGCCTATAATTTTTCCACTTTCTGTGTCTTTTACAAAGACTTGTGCTTTTTGCCCTACATCTAATTACATTTCTCTAGAAGTAGAAAAGTACTTTATTATAGGGGGAACCTTTGCTGTCAGCATGGCAATTTAAAAAACTGAAAACAGCAGCTTTGTGTAGCTGCTCCAGTGGTGTACATCGCTGCATTCCCCCTTTCTGTTGAGCTAAAAGATGCTTAAGAGTTGAACAAGCACACTCAAGAATTACTTGTCCTGTTGGGGAGTTAGGGATGCCAGTGATATGAGAGATTCTCCATAGAGCAAAAAGGGAGGGAAGTCACTGAGAAGTGTAAGCAGGACCATTATCAGTTTTAATTTGTTGAGGAATCCCTAAAACTGCAGAAGCAGCCAAAAAAATGGCAGCAAACATCTTTATCAGTCTCATCTGTGTGGCATGAGGCAAATAACGCACCTGTAAAGGTGTTAAGAGATGAGTGACCGTATTTGTCTCCTCTCCTACAAGGTGACAATGCTCCAGCTCAGAGCACCCCAACCAACCCTTGGGCAAGCTCAAGACTTCCAAAAGCCAAACAAAAATGTTCTAGGGAGAAAATGTCTGATATCTCTCCTATTCTGGTTCTTGTTGCTCTAACAGCCCAATAATTAATTTCTAACAAAAGACAAGTGTCTCTGGTGAGCAACACTAACCAAATCTGTAAAAAAGGAACTCTGCAGGAAGTCCACAAGAACTTCAGATTTAAGGAAATAGTGAGACAAGGATAAGAGCTTGTCCAACATGTTTCTTGTCAAACTGGATAAGAAGACTAAACTCTTTTGAAAAGGCTTCAGCTCTCTCACACCTGCTTTTTGCCATGTTTCCAGATAAATGAAATTCCACCTTATTGAAGTATTTAAGCAGCTCCATAAGCATTAATTTGGAAATACAGAACATGCGCTAATGTGACTCTGCTCTACAATGCAACATGTAAACACAAGGACTGAATAATTGAACCAGAAATGTTCAGTTTCTCTGAAACTTTAGGGAGGAGAGAGGAGGAATTTAGAGAAAGGAAATCAGTAGGAATGAGAGGAACTGACTGGCAGTGGACTGCAAATACTGACACCATTGCACTGAGCAAATGAACCTTTTTAGCTTTACTATGAAAATTTGAAGATAACAGTTGTAGGATACTGGGATACTTTCCACCTATGACTAAACATTTCACAAGACATTTAATGTTAGGGACTGATGTTTACTCTTCTACTGTAATAAAGCAAAAACCTTCTGAAGTTAAAATAAAGCTTCTGTAATATAATATTGTTAACTCCACAAAACAAAAACCTCACATATTATAGCCAAGGAGATAGTTTCAACACATTCTTCAAAATCAGTTAAGAAATAAAGACTATTATAAAATAGTTTTGTCTGTCTAATAAAGCTATCTGGGAAAAGGTAGTTAATTGTTTTTAAAATTAAGATCAAAATATAACTTGTAGTTTCAATAATGCAATCTTTCAATTTTTCCTCAAACCACTTTTTCTTGTTTCCTTTTTAAAGTTTTTATTCTAATTAAAGCCGTCTTTAGCAGTAATGACACTAAACTGCAATGGTCATGTTTTGGTCCTGACACAACATTTAAATTTTGCATACAAAACATCACATTAAAAACTAGAGTTTTTGTTTCTAATAAATTAAAATTAGAAAACAATGATTTCTTTTTTTGCCACTCCATCTTATGTTGATATTCAGATGGACCTAAATTGCTTGAGTTTTTCTCAACCTTGGAAAATCCTCAATTGCCACAGCAGTAAGCTTAATAGGACCTTAAGAAAATGTCTTTTCCATAAATCACACACCAAATACTATTGTTCAAACACTTTCCTTAGATTAGTAATTAATTAATATCAGCATTTTCCTGAAAAAAAAGTCCAGTGAAGTATTGTAGCAATGTAAATTATACCAAAACCATTGTTCACCACTTTGTTGTTCATGCTACGTGCTGTCATTTTCAGCATTCAGCCTCAAAACACAGCACAATGGTGTTGCATTTCTTCTGTCAAAAGGACAAACACCTCAGCTTTAGGAGTTAGAAGCCTCCTTCCCTTCACCTCACCATACATAACTTGTGCTTTATGATGCTTCTGTGCAAATTCCCAAATAGAATTTATCCCCTTGTTCACAGATTCAAGACCAATGCTGTTTTATGGTAGACATTTCAAGAACCAGACAAACTATTGATTTATGGTAATTAGCCATTGACTACTTCTATAATATCATCTGCAGAAAAGAACTTATTAAATGATTCAACTGATGAAATCAACAAATGCAAGAGGCAGCATTTTGAAGCAGAGATTTGGCTTCACTGACTGTGTTCAAGCATAACTGTTAAGGTAGTATTTACCAATGTCATACATCATCCATATGAATGATCACAAACTCTTTGTGATTGCTTCTTTCAGTTCCACACCTTAAAAATTTCTATTTGAAAATCATAGAAGCAGTTTTAGTAGGAAGGGACTTTTGAAAGTCATCTACTCCAACTGGCCTGTAGTGAGTAGAAATATCCTCAACTTAATCAGGTTGCTCAGAGCCCCATCCAACCTGACCCAGAATGTTTCCAGGGATGGAACATTTACACCTCTGGGTGATCTGTGCCAGTGTTTTACCACCCTCATCATAAAAAATGTCTTCCTCAAATCCAGTGTGAACCCACCTTCCCATAGTCTAAAACCATTACCCCTCACACTACCACAACAGGTCCTGTCAAATAGTTCATCCCTGTTCTCTCTTATAAGCCCCTCTTAAGCAGTAAAAGGCCACAAGAACATCTCCCTGGAGCCTCTTCATCTCCAGACTGAACCACCTCAGCTCTCTCAGCCTTTCATCACAGGTTCCACCCCTCTGATAACTTTTGTGGCCCCCTTCTGGAACCACTCCAGCAGGTGTGTTTTAACACAGGCAGACAATTTACTTGGAAATCTTATGCATTAGGGTAGGATAGCAAACTGAGAGAAGAGTTGTTGGTTGTTTTAAATTACACAGGACTCACTATTTTATTATTATTACAGTATTGCCCTCCAGAATATACATTCTCAGAGACAGCTGCACATATTCCCAGCTTTGGCAATTGATGAAAGATCCCCTTTCAGTCCACAGTTGTCTGTCTTCATATTACACTTAAACACACATACTACACATAAACACTCAGGTTAGATGAGATCCAACCCAGAACCCTCAACTTCCCACAGCCAAATTGCTTGCTGTCCTAAATAGCCTTTTGGGCTTTTTGTCTCCGCATCAAAGAAAATCCAACAACTGGGAAATCATTTTGCATGAGAAATTTTCATAACACTGAAGTCACTGCTGCTCTGAAAAGCTGCAATGACTGTTTGAAAGAACTACGATGAGGAGTGGCATTCTGCAGAGGTATGTAGCTCCAGACTTGATATCTTTTACTTCTGTGCCTTAAGGTCACTTCCATTGAGGTGGAATTACAGTCACTTCTATTTCAGGTGGACTTCAAGAAGATTAAACCCTATTGACAACCATCCTGCTTCTCATCTGAATTTGCACTATAACCCTCATTCTTCATAGGAAAAAAAAATGAGTTATCTTCCATACACTGAGGATCAGGCACAAATCATGAACAGTTGTCAAAATTAGATAATGTTCTATTCACTGCTGCTTTAAGTATTCCTACACACTTAGAAAGTTAAATAGAGGTAGAAACCAGATTAACAAAGGTGAGTTCACCTAGAGAGTCTGTATTAATGAAGAGCTAATACCATAAATCTGGTGGACATGGAAGCATGAACAAAATGTCAAGCTCAAGAGAATAACTCCTCCTTCCTACAGGTGGATTGCACAGGTACAAACACGGCAGCTTTCTAAAATCCATGGCATTTTCAAAAACCTTTATGCAGTAAACTACTCTGCTCCTTGGGTATGTTTTACAACACAAACTGAAGCATCAGAGCTATAAAAACACAGAACTCTCTATAAGTTCAAAGAAAATGACTTTTATACTGCACTTCCACTTTGCACTTTCACAAACCAAAAAAGCTACATTACAAATCATTGTGTAAGCAAAAAACAGCTCCCGAGGCTTTAGATAATATCAAAATCTATTAATGCAGTGGCTCTTAATATTGCTCCATGCGCACAAATTTGTTTTTATTTAGGGGCAAAATAAACAGCTGAGAGCCTTATGAGCAAAAAAGCACACTCTTCTCTAAAGCAAGTTAATTTTGTCTGGGTTTTCATAACACCAGATGTTTTCTAATGCTGTACAAACAGAAGTTGTTGAAATTTATTGCCGTGAAAATCAGACACCTTTCTAAAATACTTATTAATATGCAAAGACAAGATTCAACCTGTATCTAAACATCAAATTAGAGTCAAACTTCTATTGCAAAATTGAAATATGTCAATTAGATTGAATTCTAGCATTAAATTGGATCTGAATACAGAAAAAAAAAGTTACTGCTACTCTAAGACATTTTATTAAGAAACAAAAAAGAGGCAGAGTAAAAATTTGTATTTCACAGTAAACACCTAGATTTACTATTGGAATTTAATATGGAAGAAAAGTTAACTCAAAGCTTTCCTATAAAACTGACTTAAGACCTGTGACTTCTGGGAAGGACAAAGAAAATCCAGAGCTAACAGGAAATTATCTGTCCCAGTGAAAAACTTATCAGGCATCCATTTGTATTCTTACAACCTAAAATATGAGAGGTGGGCAAAAGACCAGAGTGAAGTCTTGTCCTCCTCATCTAAACAATTACTTCATTTCCATCCCTTGGGAAAGCTTCTGCAGTGATCAGTTCCAGGTCCTCTGAAAGACACCTGATTGGCAAAAAACAATTACAACCACTTACAACTACCATCCCACTCCATAAAAAGTACTCAGGAAAAGTAAAAGAAAGAAAGAAAAAAGGCCTCTTACAAGTCATAATTTTACCATTTCTTTTAAGATAATAGGTATCACACTGTACCTTCAAAGGTATCAGATTGTTATGTATATACAAGCACACACACAAAGTCATTCCTCTCTAGATCAGAGGCCAAAACTCTCACCAATTAAGAATCCAAAATGTTTTCTGCACTGTGCTGAAGCAGCTGCTACTTAGGGTAGCTTGCACATAATGGGTAAGGACATGGCTGAGATACATTTATTTTTTGGCCAATCCCCTAAAAGTAAGCAACTCTGATGAGGAAATTTAAATTGTGTCAGTTAAATAAACACTCAGAGGCCAGGTCACAAAATGGCATGTGGGTACAATTATCATTTCCTTTCTACCATGGGAAGCTCCAATGTAAGCCTGGGTAATGAGAGACAGCAAAGTTTGTGTCAATGTACTGAAATACAAAAAGGTCATCTTTAGTGAATTAAATACACAATGAATCAGGCAGCAAAGCTGCACAGCCACTACAACTTGTTTAACTGCCCACTGTATATAACAGTTAAGGGGGAGGGAATCCACACACTGAGTAGTTCAGCAGAGTCTGTTCTCTTCACCCTCCAAATGAAAACCTTGGTAACACTTAGTTTCTTGTGACACCTATGGTATTTCAGACTTTTGGACTAGATTAACTGAATGCATATTTTCTAATAATTCTACCAATATATAATTCCTAGAAATACTACAATAATTCTATTATTACCTAACACCATTAGACAGGTTCCCATGTTGAAATCCTCTAAAAGGTTTTCAGACTTATCACCAAAAGGCTTGAGCATTATCCCACAGCATTTCTAATTTTTGCACAAATATGATCTAGACAGCACTACATCCTGAACTACAGCTTTCCTAAGAAACAGCCAACATAGGACAACACAAAATTCTTCTGCTTCACCATAAATAAGACTCCTTATTCTGTTGCTAAAAGCCTTGAGGTTTTAAATTTCTTCACCAACTACTAAAAAATTTCTCTTCTCTAATAACTTCTAGATTGAAAAATAATTAAGTTATTCTATAGGTGCCAATAAGCAAAGCATATCTTTATTTTATTTTAAAAAGAAAGTAGCTGGGAAGGAATCTTTTGAAACACAGCAGCACAGGCTGATGGGCAGAGACATGACTGAAATTGTATACAATACTGAAATTGTATCCTTCCAGTAAGCACAAACAACTGCCTATTTCAGTCTCCATGTCTTTATGGATCTTGCAGGTTAATTTTGATTTGAACCTATTAGTCTTCTGAAGACACTGAATACATTCCCACAACTGTAGGAGTCACTCTGTCTCAGGGAAACATAGTACTTTCTGGAATTCTTGACATGCCAAGAAATCAGAGTTACTCCTATTGCTCCTTGCTGACAGCTCTTATTATCAGTTCTGCCATTAACTTGGACTGAAATCCAATTCTGGCCAGCTCCTTGACAAGACGTTTAAGACAACCAAATACTTACAAAAACTCTTCCCATACTTTTTGTATCTGGGAAGCTGAATACTTGTTGCTACTTTATATTTTGTTGTTTTAATTTTTCTGCTGGAGAGCTAAAACAAAATATTGCTCCTTGGAATTTCACTGCAGAGACTACACTGGCATGGACATTTTTGCATAAAGAGTCCATATCCACCAAAACTGTATTAGATTGCTTTTTCTAAAGGTATGCTGAACATCAGCCTAGCTAAGAAATCTGCTGACACAATAAAAGCTTTTACTATATTTCTGTATAAATGCAGTAAAAAAGTCCCTTTCACTTGCAGTTTACAAGACTTTGAAGACTCTTCAGCACAGCATGGTGCACTTCCATGAAGGAACCTGCTACAGCCATCTATGAGTTCTGGAGCTCTCAGAATGTCCCAGTCCTGCTGGAATGGTGGCTGTTCATTTGCAGGAGACCAGTTCCCCTGTTTGGTGAAGATAACATAAGCTGAGATAAAGGAACAGAGCTATCATCATCTATCTCTCAGATGGAAGCAAAGAATGAAAGGAAAAATTTTTCTAAATAATTTGCATCTACATTCCTTTTGCACTGTAAGTCAGGAGGAATAATGAAGACAATCCTCAAAATACTGGTCAAAAGCAAAATTATTTTACTACTGTCAGGAATGAAGTCAGGAAGGAGCAAGAGTCAGGAACTGAACTCATATTTGCTGAACTTAAATCAACTGCTTTCACCCCAAGCTTTCCTTTATTCTTCAGCACTACAGTGATACTTGCAGCTTCAGGACTAAATTAAAGACTAGAAATAATCTTCATTTTCAAATAAGTGTCTGTCATATTCAATTAGAGAAATGTATTCCAAAATCCAGGTTAGACTTAACCAAAGATCAAATTTCCCCACATTCAATTAGAAACCTTGGAGGAAAAATTTTATCAGGATTATTATTGGGGTGGAGGAGAATGAACCACCACCCCAAAACCTTCCATTAACAGTATTGCTAATAGGCAAGACATCCTTTATTTCTTCTAACAAGCCATATACATACATAATGTGTGTGTGTATATATGAAATAAGACAACTTTCTCCTCCCTAACTATTTGCAAATAATAGAATGAAAAGAGAATCAAAACAGAAAAGTCTGTGCTGCAATGAAAGAAAACTGAGGGATTGGGGCATAAGCAGGTTTTTTTTTAATTTTGGGGGCTTGAGGCACAGTGATGTGAAAATAAGCAGCAAGCAAAAAACATAACAAACTTCCTCCAGGGAGAAGAGCTGCATAAATCTGCCCAAAAGAGCAAGGGGCTGCTTGACTACAGAGAGAAAACAGTACACAAGAGGATTCAGAGCTAAATTGACACACAGAATGCTTCCACGTGGCAGAGATATTGACTGATATCCACAATATAACTACACAGACTAACATGTGGGGGGAAAAGATACAGCAACTAGCAACAGACAAGTAGTTTCAAAATGCTTTAAGTATGAAAGACAGAATTTGTCAAGACAAAGACTAGGATTGATCAAATACACAGTCCCTAAAATTGCTCAGGGAGATTGTCACAATATGGCAAAGGACTGTACAGTCTGAATCTGTATAATGGAGTCAGAACTCTCAACAAATGCTACTTGAAAGAAACAATTAGGGACTGGCATATGTCCCAAATCAATAAATGTAGGTAACTCTAAAACAGAGTATAACAGTCACATAAGAGAATCTAAAATGCCAATAACTGAGTCCTGAACACAGCTGGTTTAGATGGGATACAGCTTTAGAAATTCTACACACCAAATGCCCTAGCACACACTTTAATCTATTATCACTCCTTCAATAAACTTCACACACAAGGATGCTCTTCTGTCTTTGAGAAAAAAAACCAATCTGCTTCATCGTGGTATAGACTGAGCTGCCAATGGCTGCTCAGGGACAGGCTGGGCATCAGCAGGTGCTCAGCAATTGTACTGAGCATCACTTGTTTCTCTTCAGTTTTAGTCCTCACTCTCTCCTTTTCATCACAATTATTACTACTATTATTGTCACAGTTATTATCACCACTATTATTATATATATATATTTTTGTTTCCATTATTGAACCATTCTTAACCCAGGAGGAGTTTTATATTTTGTGTCCAACTAATTCTGCTCCCCACTGTGGGGAAGGAAGAAGGGAGAGTGAGCAAGGGGCTATGTGGTACTGAGTCACCAGCTGGGGTTAAACCATAACATATTAAGAAACAAAAATGTTATTTTCAACCCTCATTTTAAGCAGCTTAACCTAAATTGTACTATAAAAGAGTCAGCATTTAAGTAGGAGTTTGTTGAAGGCTAAGAACTCTCCTGTGGGGGATGGGAAAAAGCTTTAATACAAACCAATTCCCATCATATTGAAAGTATACTGCTCCTCAATGCAAAGCACATCATCCATCATCTCTTAAGTGGTAAGTAAAATGTCTAAATTAGGAAAACATTTTTAAAATCCATAGAAAAATTCTAAACCAAAAAACATTGTGAAATTTATCTCTGTTTTATATTTCCCCCTCTCTCAATCTGTTAAGAAATGTATTTTTGGAAGCCTCTGGAGAATACCCCACTCTTGTCATAGGATCCTTCCTGGGGCAGCCTGTCCCAGTATCTCAGTGCTGTGAGGGTGCTGAGGTGCTGGAACAGGCTGCTCAGAGAAGCTGTGGGTGCCCTGTCCCTGGAAGTTTTGATGAGGCACTGAACGACCAGGTCCAGTGAAAGGTGCCCCCATCCATGGCAGGGGTGTTGGAACAAGATGATCTTTCAAGTCCTTTGCAACCCAAACCATTCTGAGATGTTATTTTCTATACCTCATCCATAAAGAGACACTCTTTAGGCAGTGAGCATGGCCACAAAGGAGGAGGCCACGTGTCACCTCATCCCAGAGTGAGCAAATTATTCCAGGCCACTGTCGCACTGGGTGAGATCTCTAACACTGAAAAGTTCTCAAGTAAAACTGAGTAAGTTATTAATTCATTCAACTTATTTTTCTTCCACCAATGTTTTTAAGTTGTCCAAGGGCTACTTGAAGGTTTAATGACTATTTTTTTTTTTTTCATTTAAACACTTGAGCACCAATGGTTGCTAAGGCAGCACTGATTTATCAATATGCCACCTCAATATATTCACACACAACTCTTTTTGCCCAATTTTCTGCGATTACAGGCAAATCCCCTCGAAGAGAGCTGGAAGCAATCAAACAACCAGAAGCAATCAAGACCCAGAGTGATAAGTACAAAATGGAGCTAAAAAGCTTGTTCCCTCAAACTGGTCACCCTGCCCAAATGGGAAGGGCTGTAAGACTTTCCACTGTGAAGCTGCAAAAGAGGGCAGATAAGGATGGTTCAGTCATCACTGTCAGCAGCAGCACATTTCTATTGCAAATAAGGAAATAAAAAGGTTTAAGCCAAAGGGAAATATTCAAACATTTATGTGAATATTTCATCTTATAAAGCACTTTCATCCCCTGCACTTCACTTTAACTGTACTTAATAAAAAAAGAAAAACCCCCATACTTTTCATTTAATTCATACCTCTGTAAATTACTGTTCTAAAACACCTATTACCACATATTAAAAGACACTGAAACAACTGAATTTGGCCTCCATATCAAGGTTACAAGGAACATGAACCACCATCAGGAACTGAATCCCATTTTCAATGGCCGGGTTTTGATTCCAATGTTTTTTAAATCACATTGCCTTTAAGGAGTCAATTGCATTTCACTTAATTTCAGAATTAAGCAAAAGTCATTGTAAGGTCAGGATGACAGAACAATTTCCAGGAACCAGCTCTGTCTACTCATCTTATTCTTAAGAGATTGTGAACATGAGATCACATCCCATTTGCAATAATCAAAAGCAAGCCTAATTGATTTTTTTCCCAAAAAAGAGGAGTATTTCAAACCATTTCAGACTATATTTCTTCCTAAAATTATATTTGGCACAAAGGTTTTTTTTCCTTATATACCTTAGAAAAGAAAACAAGGATCCAGACAGACTCTATTCCCTTGTGTTATATTTGCTGTGTTTCTAGCATAAATTTAATAAGCAGTTTAAAGAAGGGAGACTTAAGAAGAAATCAGAAATTCCTACAATTTATGAACATCGCTGGCAACTTGTTCTCCATAACATAAACAGGGTTAAAGGAACTAAATTGGTCATGTAAATATGAAGTAAAACAAAACAGCAGCTTATTTTTGATTTGACACAGGACATTTGTAATAAATGAGAAACATTTACTATCTATGGATCATTAAACACACAAAAATTATTTACATTAAGCAAATTGTACACTCTAAGGAACATTTTTAACATCTGCCAGTATAATTTCTTAAACCACAAGCTGTATAATCCATTTGATTTTTGCTTTTCTGCTCATTAAGGACCTTGCATCTGGTAACTCAGGTATGCCAGCAAGGTCAAGATCTCTAGCAAAGTGAAACACATTACATATATATTTTAATTGTTTGGGGTTTTTTTTCTTTCCAAATAAATTAGTTAGTAATAGGTTTGAGTTGGATTTATTTTGCTTCAGTTTTAGAGGGAGGAGTGGATGGTTGGGGATGTGTGGAGTTATTTTTTCACAAAGCAACTCCAGAACATTCAACACTTTCTAGTAATTGCATTCAAAGGGCAAGACTGATTAATTTTAGAAAGTAAGGGCACATTTAGTAAACTAAAATTTCAAGAAAATATATAGCCTTACAAATTCTCTAAAGTCAAAATATCTATTATAATTGTAAATTGGAATACTAGATATATAATCTACTATAATATAAACAAGTGTAACAGATAAAGGGCCTCCATATTCAGACTTAGGCCACTTACAGTGACCTCAAATCTTTAATTTGTTTCATAGTTGTTTTGGGGGGTTTTCTGACAGAATGACTTCATAAAGCTTTGTTTGAGGGGTTGTTTCTTTTGGGTTTGGTTGCCATTGTTTTTAAAGTGATTCCTGTAGCTAATGCTAAAGAAGAAAGTCATAGGGTAGTAAACTCAATTCAAGGTCTGCCTACAAAAAAGCTCAGTGCAGATCAGCCTCAAGCTTCTTCAAACCCCCCACAATGAGATTCCAAACAGAAAGCAGCAAATGTTTTGGTGAGCTCTGATTACATCCAACAGATTATCTCAAACACATTGCAGAGGAGGAGAGAGACAGTACACTAAACAATTACAAACAAAAAACTGAAAAACAGTCTTGTTTATATCTACATAAACACTTGAAACTTTGAACCCTGCCTTTGTTAAACACATTCATCTGTTACTGAAGATCCACTCCAGACCATTAACAAATACGGTACAAATCCAATGCCCTGCAGGGCAATAGCAGGATCCAAAAGCTGCTGTGAAACAATTCATTTATGCAGGACACTTGCACCAAGTTTGGCTTTTCAAGCCACTCAGATAGTTTTCTTGAAAAAAACAAAAACAAAACCCACCACTAGAATAAAAACTCCAACCAAATACTATAGCAGAGTAATGGTACAACCAAACTTTTCTGCTTTTATGTTACATGCCAAATGCAAATTTCCAAGTACATTGAGATTTTATTTTAGCAACAACAAAATCTAAAATGACTGTAGGAAGCATAGACTTATTTTGAGCAAATTTATCACAATATTTGAAACACCACATAAAGTATTATATTTGCACTCAACTGCCAATTCTGCAAGCACTTTCATACTTGCTTTGGATAGCAAGCAGTTCCCCTTGGGATAAGTCCATAAATGTTATCCCAAGCAGCATCCCAGGAGGACCCTTTCCATCCTTATCCCTTTGCCTGTCACCACAGATTACTCTGCTCTCTCCACTGGCCTAACTTCAAGATTAATTTGAAGCCTGTTTGAATATCTATTTGAAAAATACAAAGGAGAAAAAAGAAAACATCTTCTTTATGTTAGGTGCTATATATATGTAAGATGGAATGAAGAAATAGAAATAGTATTACATTTAAAGAAATAGAAAAATGTTTCAGAATCAGTAATGGCATGCTGTGCTTTGAAAAGACAAATTATCCCAGGGCCAAAATAGATTTCAATATGACTCTGCACTAATGAGTTAATTTACATATGTCTTAGAAAATTGCATGTATCACAACTTCAAGTAGAATTTAGTCCCAATAAAATTTAACAAAAGAAATTAATTTTCTTTTCTCAAAATAAATAATTAGTAAATCCTATCACCAGTAACTCATTCCTTGCACAAAGAAATGATAAAATTTAGAATAGCATTTTGAGTCTTATGTTTTTCAATCAAGTTATGACAAATCAAAGTATTTCCTGCCAATCAAAAGAAAGGCTATTAACATCAGTTATTTGATTCAAAGTTCAGAGAATTTTCATCTTCACTTCAGACCAAGAACTTCAGCAATCACTGAAAAGACACTTTGTTATTTACTGCTGTTCTCCAGAGGAAAAAGAAAAACCAAATCAGAAAAACCCTACAATCCACCACATTCATAACAAGTTTGAGCATCACATCCTCTGAACTGAAGTTCAAGTCACAAGTTCTGATGTTCTCAGGTATGCAAAACCTTATATCATGGGTATTATGTGAATACATTAAGTTAGGACATGCTGCAAATCTGGGCAGAAGTGACCTCAAACCCCACAGATGGTGAGCATTTTCTCTAACTTGAAGAAATATATTTCACAAAACAAGAGTCAAACCATTATAAAATCTTATGAGCCTGGTCTTAAAAATCTCATTTTCCTTGTTTTACAACAAAAATCAAGTATGGGACATTAAAGTATGACAGCAACCTGTGTGGCTTTAGTCATGCACAGCTCCCTTTATAGTCCCTGAAGGCAGTAGAGCCTGGCAGGCTGTGCTGGAGGTGCTCAAAGTCACACTGCAGCAGCTTTTCCCCCTGCCAAATGTGAAGGGAGTCAAGGACAATCAGTAAGCTCTCCCAGGCTAAGCATTGTGCCTAGAAAGAGGCAGAAATGTTAAGAGTCTTGATCAAAAGACAAGACATGATAAATGAGAGTATCAAAACAGCCATATAGCAAATGGAACAATGATAAATGTAATTACTGACTTTTACCAAGACCCTGTAAGCACACAAGCTTTTTTGCCTTTCTCCTTGGAGCCAGAGGTACAGGGAGGGAGAAGCAGCAAGGAATAGGAGATCTTCATTAAGCATTCTCAAGTTATAGGATGTGCAGGGATATACCCAGCTCTGTCAAAAAAAGAACCACAGAAAAAAAAGAAAAAAAAAAAAAAACAAAACCAAAACCAAAAACCCACTACTTTAGCACTAGCACAAGCTAAATTTATTTTATCTCCTTCCCTCAAAAAAGCTTAGAAAATGTCATTGTTTAGACAGTTCATCATAAAGCTCATACAATTTCCCCTGCCATAATGAAATTATAGATTGGTTTACAAAAACAGTAAGTGTAGAACCATAAAAAGTTTACCATTTTGCATTTAATGAAATGCTCCAGCCTTTCAAAGATTTATACGTATACCCAACTTGATCCAGGTGAGCCATTCCACTGTGAGGGCTGTTATGTTAAAGCAGCAACAGCAGGTATAAATCAACATTAATTTGAAGCACATAGTTGTTATAATAGTTAGAAAAGGTTTTCATTTGTGTTTAACATCACTTTTAGGCATGAAACACAATCTTATTAGCACAAAGTAACTCCCACGTTAAGCTACATGTGCTGCCAAAGCACAGGAATAACACCTTTATTGTTCATTTTTACTTTCAAGTTTCTGTTGCTGATTCAGTTCTTACACTAACTATAAACATAAATACGAGTCAGATGTTTTCTCATCCTTGATTTTCATTTTTTAGTTCTAAATCCACCCTTTTTTGTCTTCAGCTCTCAGAGCACTGCACTGAAGTATTTAATGAAGATGTGCAATAGAAGAGTGGAAAGCAGAGCTATGATAAAAAAAGGTTGAACACAGAGACACAAAGAGAAACCAATCTTTTGCTACAACATAATTTTTCTCTTAAGTCAGCTAATAACCTGCTCTGCCTCCTGTATTATAGATTTCTGTACAACATAATGCTCAAAGCAAGTCAATGAAAAAATCTTCTAAACATTTTTGCTGTTCATAAATTACTAGCTTCAACAACAATTTGATCAGGCACACCTTTAGCACTGTGGCCTTCCCTTAACTTGAACTAGGCTATTTTTCTTGTTATTCTTGTAATGACAAAAGGAAGTCAGTTTTCCTCCAAAATTTTTACTTGTCAAGATGTCTTTTTAGTAGATTTTTTATGCTTTTTAAATCCTTCACAAAATCATTTCAGAGTCACATGACAGAACTACAACAAATTTGAGTATTACTAAAACAAATCCATTTATTACATGCAAGACTTTCGAAGGGAAGAATTCTTATGCTCTTGACACGCCACAGGCATGTGTTAGAAATAAGATTAAATGAGAAAAAAACTTTCAGAGTCAGCATTAATCCACAGTCTCTTTTGATGCTCACTCCCCTGGCAGCAGGTATTAGCTTTCCCAAGCCCAAGCACTCAGAGGAACTACATTACTCTCTTACTAAGTCTTATTTACCAACCAAAGGCTTTAACATGAGGGAAAATATGGAAAGGTTCAAATACCTGTGAAAACCCCGAGGGCTGTAGCAAACGTGGGGGAAAAGGAAATTCCCACCCCCTGCCTGGAACTGTCAGTCCATAAATCCCAGAAAAATGTGACAGAAGGTATTTAACCAGAAAATACAAAGAAACATGAAATAAGTCACCAAGATCTACCAAAAATAACGCCTTTCATTTCCAACTTTGATGAGACATTCACACATCTACACAAACCTGATGTAAATGCTCAACAGCATCTACCTGACCTGGGACAATGTCATATTTTTGGAGCATAGACAACACCAACTCAATGTTCAAAATATTTGAAGACAACATTAAGAGAAAATATTGACTATAATGAACCTGACCTTGTTATCAGGCAATACACAACCAGTGAATATTGTTCTACCCACAGAAGCAGAGTGTTATTTGAATATCTATTCCCTCAACAGATTTTCTTGAGAATATCACAAAGTTTATTTCTGTTGAAGAATAAATCAACAGAAGAAACTGGACTTTCATTCACAGAAAAGCTGGGTGCTAGTTTCAGCTAGTTCAGCTCTTAGCATGGCCATGCACTCAGAATAATTTTCTACCTGACTGGACAATGTTTCTTTTACAGTGAAGAGCATTAGCTGGATGCAATTTTGCAAGTGCAACTGAAATCATTAAGTCTCTTTGCTAAAGTATCCACATGTACAAAAAGTGACAAATTTATGCTTTCAAAAATGCAGTTTAAGACCAAGACTACAAACTCTACAAAGTTAAATACTCTGGGAAAATGTACAACTCTTATTCTGTTCAGTACAGTACAAATATAATTAGACAAATCTTGACACATGCCTTTGGCTGGCACTCTGTTTTCCTTTGCAACATGTTCTTGAAGTTTAGGAATTGTTTGGCTAGGAATTTAGTTTGTATTTATGTACAGCCACTTTTCATTGAGGTTCTTTGCCTCAAGGGTGCAATCACTTCCTTGTGTTCAAGGTACAGTCTGATAAACACAGAAAGCTTTTACCTGCTATAAATTTAACATCTCTGTAACTGAACTACTCGGTCTGCTCTCCCAGACATCTGAGTGGCAGCAAGACTAAATATTCCCTGGCCAATCCACTTCTGACTGAAGTCATTTTCTGCACAACACAAAGAGAAGGGAACTTGAAGGAAACATGAAAACGTAACCTATGAGATGCATTATTGAGAAATCTCAACTTTAACACCAGCCATATTACAGCTGTGCCTACTTTGAGTCCCCAAGTAATTATATGTAATGAAGGACTAATGTGTTGGAGGAACATTAATTAAATCAAACTCTTTTTCCTGGTTGGCATGTTGCATTATTTATATTATATTGCACTTAGAGGCCACAGTGGCCTTATGGAAATTAGATACAAGTGAAGAGACAGATTTTTACTGTCAGCACTAAGTAGACCACCGCCTTCAGAACAGTATTAGAAGTTCTCATTGCTTGGACAAAAAAAGTAAAGAAAGAAACCGAGGGAAACATCAGTTGGTGAGCTACAATTATATGCTGGGCTTCAAAAGAAAAAAAGAAAATCAAGGAATGTGAAAGTAGGGAAAATTAGGAGGAAGTACTGATAGGCTCATTGAACTTCTTTAAAAAAAACTCCAAATGTATTAACCTAGACGTTAAAAATTTACTGCATTTGAAGGTGTAAAAAATTAGTTCAAATTTAGCACTCACCTATGCATTACTGCAGTACCTTAGAAGCAGCAATGCTCAAAGAAAAGATCCACAATTACCTGCCTTATATAAGTGTTGCATTACAGGTAACCAGCAATTATATGAAGATATTTATGTAGCATTTTTTAAAAATTATCCCCCAAAATACTTGTTTAAGGAAAAAATTTGAAAAATAATTTTAAAATCAGGCATTTTGGTACATAAAGTCAAGTGCTGTAAACTAGGTGATGAATTCCAGTCTTTTTCATTAAACCGAATTGCATTTAGCTGGGATTTACTAGATTAAATCTAAAGTCAAAAACAAAGGTCATTCCATTTTGAAAAAGCTTCCTACACTTTACTATAAAATTAATATTTTCCTGATCAAAATAGATATCAAATTTTCAAAGCATTATGCCAATTTTGTAAATCCAGAAACTATATTAAAACCAGTACAAATGACCTGTCAGAAGACACAAAAAGAATCAACAGTGGGAGCATGAAGAAGTTCCAGGTTTCTCAAGACACAAGCATCATCACTTTTACAATCAGATCTACATACTTGGGTAAAGGAGATGGGGAAATGGGGCTGTAAATCAAGAAAAATAAAGCCCTCTCTCCTAAATTGCTTTCTTTGCTACCAAGCCAGCAAAAACAGAGAAGGATTTTCCCAGAAATAAAAGTTTGTATTTTAAAACTAATAAGTTTCTCCAGCTGAATTTGTATGTTTCATTAATGAAAGTGAAAACACTTAACAGGAAAACATTTTTTATATTTTTTAAATTTAGAAGGGGTGGTTATACAACTTAAATAATTGGAATGAACAGGTCACATGCCTGACAGACTTCTAAAGTTCTTTGAAAAATGTCTTTGCCCCTCACTTTTCAAATTATGTTATTTCTGTTAAACTAGATTAAGTGAAGTTATAATATTTCTATTAAAAACTCAGACCAATAAGGAATATTAGTTTTATTTGGTCCCTTGACACAAACAATCACAAATTTGCATATTAAATAGTCTTAATGCCAATTTTGTGCTTCTATTCACCTGGTTTAAATTTCTTTTAGATTAGATCCAGCTCAAACTCAACTCCACTCAGTTGGAATGCACAAAGGTAGAGTTAAAACTGATTTGGTCACTTCAACTCAATTTTGTGCATAGACAAAGCTTATTGTAACTCGATAAGTCAAACATTCTTTTCAACCACAAATATTATTTTGGAAGCACAGCCTAATGGTTGAAGCATGAGATGGCAAATCCATTTTTAAATAGAAACCAATTTTCATCACAGACCACTGAGTGACTCTGGGCAAGTTAATTAACCTCCCTGCAATCTGTGAAATTGGGATAATACCTGCCTTGCAGTGAGGCTTATTTCATTAATGCTTATGAAATGCTGAGAGATCTTTAGATAGATAAACTGTAGAAATAGAAACAAGTTCAGTATTTCAAACAGTTCTTTGAAACATAATTCCTATTTGAAAACACACCTCACTGTCAAGTAAAATGTCCGTTCATAAGTAGTACTCAAGTGACTTTAGGTGCACTGAAAATATGTTCCACACCATATCAAAAATTACAAGAAAAGTAACAAAAAAGGCACATATTACATCTCTTCTTTCAGCTACATACAGAATTATCACTATGCATTAATAGAACTCAGACTGTCATCACCAGCAGCCACAAACACTGCAATCAACTTCGAAGAGTTCCTCAGAGTCTGCCAGTGCACTGGAATCCTCAACACAGAATCTACTTCTGACTGCAAGGCTGTAAACTTCATTTCCACCATAGCTCCAGTGCAAATATTGAAATATTTCACTCTCTTTTTATTATTTTGCTCCCTGATTCTTATCTGCCTTCAAGAAAATGTTGCAACAGGAAGGAGTCCATTATAAAACCTGCAAGGTCAGAGATGAAAGCAGAGTGGTAACAGGCACCTCAAAGGGTTACCAAAGTTATTCAGAATGAAGGGGGAATTTAAGATGCAGCAAGACTTCTGAGCACCAACATTCTTTCCTCCAGCTATCATGGTTGGCAAATTCTCAGTTGAGCACACTGCTGTCTCAAACAGAAACAGTCTTTATGTCACAAAAAGTTCTTCAACATATAAAACTTAAAAGCAGTTGCAGGCTTCCCTGGAACCTGAACATTGTTTTCAGACAGCTTGCTCTCCTTAATTAAAACATGCTCTTTCACTTCTGAAGTCACCAATGCCTACACTTGTTTACAGCTTGGTTCATTTCTTTCATATTCCCAGTAAGAACAATTATTTTTCTCTCCTTTATTGTGTGACTACAAGCTGTTGCTGCATAACAGGTTCTATATCAACAACTCTAGTGTTTCGCTGAGCCACAATTTCTAACATATTTAGGTCTGGAAAAAAGTCTCTAAATTGTGAGATATGCCAGTTCCCCACGCACCACACAAACAGTTGCTAATACAGATATTGCATGTGGATTATTTACTGCATTTCTAAGGCTTCATTTCACATCCTTACAGAAGCAAATTTAACAGAAGAGGCTTTCACATAAAGAAGAGTGCATTTAGAATTTGTTATCGAAATTAAAATTTTTTATTCAAATGAAAATACTTTTGTTCAAGTTTTTCTTTTCATAGGAGACTCCAGGGCAACTTCATAGTTTGACCTCTGTTAAAAGTTTTAATCTTCTGATTACAATTCCATCTACCAAAGCTTTCAACAGTACACAACAAAAGTAACACCCAGGGCAATCCTTTGTCACTTGTATGTAAACACATGCATTAATTAATTTAAAGTTAAATACTACAATACCACACAACAGCCACTGTGGTGTGCTTTAAATAACGCTCCTAAAAATTATCCAATCGTACAGAAAACAGGTAACAAAAGTAACTCAACCAGATACAACACCTCTAAATGAGAAAGGAATAGCTACATTGACAAAGATGTTAAAATAACATTGTAACACAACATTACGGCTTTAGCTAGTGTGTTTCATATAGTTACTCTTTATCCTACAGTGGGCGCTCTTCTTAATGCTTTTCAGTATGGCAAAGCCTGAGAACAAGTAACTGAGGCAAAAAAAAAAAATTAGAAAATTCTTTTAAGAGGTCACTAATGTTCAGCTGAAGAACTTTTATTCAGAAAAAGCAGATACACAAGTAATTGTTTGACTGTGCTCCAACATCTTGAAGCCAAATTATTAAGATCATCATAGAAAGTTAATAAATAAAATATCAAGAAAGGAGCTACTACATTACTCCAAAGTTAAAGAACCTATTTTTAAAAAAGACATACTAAACAGCAGCTCAGTTAGATAGATAGGCCTGATAGATTTTTTTCCCTACTATTTAGTACAGAAAAAGCTCATCTTAACAATTACATTTTCTATTTTAAATGCACTTTAATAGGGCTGTTATAGGAAAGAGCAGGCAACACTGCAGACAAATAGAATGGCTGCCAAAATGCTGGTACTTACATTTTAATTTCTTGCTTTCGCATACATACTTGCATTATTATTGGAGTAGAAAAACAACACTTTTCCATAAATTTGGAAAAGCTTATATGAAGCATCATTATAACATGAAGTACAGGTAATCATACACTGCACTGTTCTGCATTCCTTCAAAATGCCACAAGCATTTATGACTGAACATAGCTTCATAATGCCTGAGAGGTTATAACATCCAGCTAAATGTAGCAGCCTACAAAGAGAAGGACAACTTATTTTGTTTGTGAAATTCTTGTACCATGTTGTTCTTCCTAAAGAATGTCATGCTTCAGAGCTAATATTTCTAAGTGAGTATTTACATAACACATTAACTGCACTGATGACCACCTTTTTCCCCAAGCATGGAAGCCAACAAAGAATTCCTGTAACTTATATACTCAGCAGAAATTATCTGTGCTGTTTTCACTCTGTAAGTACCAATTCACAGCCTTTCAGACTTCCCACACACTGAAAACAACAACACAATGCTGTGGGAGAAGCAAAGTAATTACCACTCTCTAGGGTTTGATGACTCCTTCCTCAGAGTACTGAAACAGTTTACAGAAAACTAATTTTCTTAGTGATTAAGGAACATTAATAAGGAACGTATTCTTTCGTAAGTCAAGAGTTACTGAATACCTAAGTACAGCAGTGATTGATTATATATGCATAATAATTAGCCAGAGACAATGGAACTGCAAAAATACATCATTAAGGCTTGGGATTTTCTACTTCAACTCTCTTCCGTTGGAAAACTGTTTCAAGCAAATTAAATACTCGGCCTCCTCTTTTTCTTTTCCTCAGTATTACAACAAACCTAAAACTGTTTGTTCACAAGCCAAATATTTTGGGGACTTTGACTCATAAAAGTGAAGTTCTTCAACTCAATGATGTTAGCATTTAGTTGAAGGTCCAGCAGATAACATGAGTACCAATGATAAATAATTGGTAACAGATAAGCAAAGCCTGTGAACCACAGATAGAGAAGTATTGCATACAATAAACTGAAGGGAGTAAGGAATGCTTTGGCAAGATGTAAAAGTAGAAAGAATTTTCTGAAAACAGCACTGTTAAAGGAAACTATAACCTTAGCTCATTTCTTCGGGTATTTGTATTTCAGGTCTGGAAAGTTAGTTCAAGTTTCGTCGTGTGCGTGGCACTGAACTGTGGCACTTTTTACACTTCTCCCTCAGCTCTATGTTACAGCTCCAGCTGTCTCAAATCCAGAAAAAAAGCAAAATTCTTTGGGTTCAAACACATTTTTTCCCCATGACATTTTATATGAGTTAAGATTACAATTAAATAAGAAATTAAGAGCAACTAACTACTCATTTTGATAACAATTAATGGAACTCTGATATAAGTAGGACAACTGTGTTATTCATAAAGTATCATAGTAACTCTTGAATGAGGCAAAAAGTAACCTCATTTTCCTTAAAACACTAGTATGCATATTAAAAACTGTAGATTCATAAATGTAATAACCTCTTTCACTGTACTCTACAATTTTTTTGTACACTAGACCATCATATAAACACTTCTCAATATAAAGAATAAGATTCAAAACTCCAAAACCTGTTATCACTAGTAAATGAAGCATATGTTTAGCTACAAAAAAAAATCCTCTGCTAGAATTACCTTGCTGAAATAAGTCAAGAAATAACAAAAAAAACGGGAATTTTGACATTTCATATTTTGTTGAATGCCATTGCTGCACAGGCAATCACTGTCTCCTACATATAAATTAACATCCTACCATCTGTCAAGTGTTCAGATAATCACAGGGTTTAATGCACAATATGGTTATTAGAATGTGACCTGACAAAAAGAAAAAGAACACAACCTAATTTGGACTATGAAATCTATGATCTCACTGGCAAATGACAGTTTGACAAGCTATTATTCTGCATTTTGGCTTCTCCAGTAAAAGCAATTTTACGCACACATAATTCTATTAGTCATACAGTCAACTGCCTGTGAAAGATTACTTCAAACTATAAAATTTGCTTGGTCATTCAGGATTTTGAACTTATGTAAATATTTGCACCATGAAGAGAAATTTAATGATCTATCTACACACATACCTAAGAAGAAAACACATATCACTCTGCAAAATAATCCTGTGATGCTACCATTAACTGTAACCATAATCTTTCTTCAAGAAATCATGAAAAAAAGTCATTAAGCCCATTAATTACCTATTTACCAACTGGCACTGGCTGTTCCAGAAGTAGAGTGTACGGGACAACTCTATCCAATCTGTTTCACATGCAAATGTGTCATCGGCTAATAAGCACCATTATTACTATCATTCACAATATTACCTACATACTCTCATTATGGCTAACTCCCAATGCCTTGGTTTTGCCAAGGTAAACGTTACTGACAGTTGCCTCTACTGAAGACCACTAAAAAAAAATCCTATTACTAACACAAAATTACCAGGCAAACCTCATGTGCCCGTGGCTCCCACATTTTTCAGTGACTCAACTGCATTGCTAATGCGCCAACAAAATATATTGCCAAAGGAAATACTCTAATGATAACTTCAAAGTGTAAAATACATGCTTGGGAAAGGTGAAATTATACCTTTAGAAAAAAACAAACCATTTTAAGAAAGTGACACAAGAAAAACAAAGCACACACAACAATATAAGTTCAACACAGTTTTCCCACCTGCAGAAATGAAGTTTCCATTTGATAAACTCTGTTAAGGTCTAGCTACACTACTCAAGGACCTGCCTCAATAACATAGCATCATGATCTTGCTTTCTTGCCAGCAGGCAAGAAAAATCAGCTCTTGGTTTATGCAAGGCCTGTCAGCATTTCAAAGTGTACCACTACTTACAGCTACACAAAACAGCTCTTATCAGCCAGAGGTCTGCTACTCTGATTACCAGTTTCTTTCAAAAGGGAAATAAGAAAAAACAAGGAGAAACCACAAGGAAGGAACATTTAGATTACTTTGTTCAGGTTCAATTTTACACGTAGTAAAATACTTTCCCTATTAAATGCCAGAAAACATCAGTTGTATAAGATAAACATCAAAAAGCACATTCTCCAAAGTACCTAAGCCAATTATGTGAGCCCAATCCTTCTTTTGAAAGATCACACAATCTAATTATCCCAGGTCACCAAACTTTCACTGTCTAATAATGCAGAGAGTGGAATTTATAGGCACACTCAGCTGCACCATCCAAACCCATAACTGCTCTGTGAAACCTGTTCCTCTGCACTGATAAGGCTCTAAGACTGTCTTCCTGGGGAAGTTACTAACATAGACAAAGGGGAGAATAACCATGACACAATCTTCTGATTCTCTGGATGTCTGTAAGAGTGTAGTAAGTTGAGGAAGTGCAGAGTAAAGCATCTTGTATTAGTTGTGCTCTACAAATATTTACCCAGCAAGTAACTACAGAGTAACCACCGAGCAATTCAGTAAATTCAGTATATCCTACTATTAATTGAATTCATGAGATTAAAAAGTGTTTACCTTATTCAAAGTCAAGTCTCTTCCCAAACTGGAATATAAGAACTTCAGTCAGTTGGGTATATTTTTTTTACCCTTAAAATTAAGCATTTGGAGCATTATTCTTTCATAACAATAACTGATAATTCTAAGCAACTTCAGGCTTAAACTGAAAAGCAATGCACCCCAAATCCCAGATTATAAAAGTTAAAGAATTAGAAAGAGTTATACTTGCCCAGTTAATTCAGCATTGGACTCTTCAGGGCAGACTTACACCAAGACTAACACAGAAGACACTCTGCTGGCTGCTAATTGCTAGCTGTTCATGTGACTGAAAGCAGATTTATATGACCACAACCACTACATCACACCTGAAATCACACCTTTAATGCTGCACCTGACACTTCCAACTGAATGTTGTTTGTCAGCCTCAAATAACCACACTGATGATAAACCTATGGAAATGTTTGGTTTTAAAGCTGCAGTGCATCATCTTTTTTTTTTTTTCCCCGCATCGAAAAGAGTATTTTTACAGGAGGCTGATCAAGCTTTTTTGGTTTTAGGTCAATTTGCAAGTTCTTTGGCTTATATATTCATTTATATTATAATTACTTTTATTCATTCATTTCACCTGTCTTATATTGTCATATGAGAATGAAATTGAATAGACCAATATCAGAATAATTAAATAATATGAAACAAAATGCAAGTTTTCTTACTGAAACATTTAAAGTAACTTCTCACTAGGCCAAGGACAGGAGAAGACAAAAATTAAAGTCAAATTAGCCCAGCCAACCAAAATATTGGAGTAGCAGCTGACTTAAAGTAATATATTACAACTACCAAAACCAGTGGCAATGAGAACACACTTTCATGTAGTGTAAGGAAAATACTATAGGTGAGAGGAAAACAAAACAAAAAAAAACCCTCTTGAAAAAAAAGACCTTTGGTAATCAAAGGAGCTTCATACTTCTCTCTTTCACAGAATATTCAGCAAATTACGTTTGCTTCTCTATAATAATTTCATCCCTGACAAGATCAGAGAAAATGATTTATTCCACCCCCAGTCTTCCTACATTTGTACATCATCCTAGGGGACACTGACTTTCTGAACACTGAATTGCTTTTGGCCATCTGATATTATATTACAGCAGTCTTCTGCAGAAGGAGCCAGAAAAGAAAAAAAATAGGGGAAAAATAATTACATTAATGCTGGGAATCAAAGTTTATTGACTTTCCCTTGAGCTATAATACCAAAAAGCTGATTACAGAAGTTGTCAACTTATTTAATGATACCACCAACTTCTCTCTGAATTCATCAAAATATATCCTGAAAAAATTCTCAGAAGTTATTGAAGTAGAGTAATATATTATTAACTCTACTTCATCTTACTGAAGATAACTCTCTTGCCTCTGCTCCTTCCACCTCTTTGTGTCTACCAAAACACTAAACCCATGGTAATTGTAATAAAAAAATTCCAGCATGCTCTGAATTGTTGCATTCTCAAGCAAACCAACATCTCATTTTCACATCCCAAGTACATCCTACATATTCTAAAAAGCCTAGAGAAAGCTTTGACTAGAATGCAGCTCTAATAAAAGTGAACATCTCATCCCCATCCATGGCAGCTTCCTCTGAGAACTCAAGCTCAAAACATGGTATTCTGCAGTATGGACACTCTAGTGGGCAGAGATTCCATAGATCATTGTGAGGTTTTAAGTTTTCACTCACACTGACCCCTCCCAAGAACGAGGGCTGCCCATACCTGTATTTGGTCCAAAGTTCTCTTTAAGACTGTTAATGCTTCTTCCTCATTTGGAGAGCAGATTTCCCTACCAACACGTTTTCTCCTAGACCAAGAGTGTCATCAGGAAGGTCTTCCTCCCCTCACTTTTACAAAATTACATTATCATACAATGTGTATAGGGAAGTACTTAATGAGATAGCTGATAATGAGAAAAAATGACTAGAGCTATCTTTTTTAGCTTTACCATCAGGGTCAGCAGTGCACCAGAAGGTACCACTCTAGCAAAAAAAAAGTCCTTGTATCATTTGCAATACAGCTTTTTCAAAACATACATGGGAAGTACAATACAACTGTTGTCAAGTTTTCTGAACACTAACAAAGCCAGGTAGTACTTAATTAGTTCAATGAAGCTGTAGTTTATCACATTTTCTTTCAATAGAAGTGTGAGCACGCTATGCAGTGTTTACAGTAAACCTCTTCTGAACAACATGCAATTAGAAGATCCATAAAATATAGCAAACAAAATAGAGTTTAAAAGAAAGATGGAACTTCTTTAGAAGAAAATGCTCCTTCAGCAAGATCTCCCCAAGTCAATCTGTTTCTTTAATTCACACGAAGGAGTCAAATCAAGTTTGTTGGTTTCATTACTCAGTGATTGAACAAAGGTATTTATGCTCGAACACTCCTGCCAACACACGATACACCTGCACGTCTGTAACAATTTAACATGCTTTAGTCACAGCAGGTAAAAGCCTTTCATGTTGCAGTGAATAGGCCCTTTGATACTCATCCACAGTCAAACGCTGCATAGGAGATCACTCTGCAACAGAAAACTGCTGTGAAAGTTTGGCTTGAACACAAGACTGTTCAAGAACACTGTTCAAACAGGGTATCATGACATGACAGATCAGAAGAAACAGCTTTCAATAATAGGCAGACAGGGCACGCTGCTCACCTTGTGCAAGGTGATTTGTTCTGTAGCATTAGAAGGGACATCAGACAGAGCCAACAACCCACGCAACTGAATTTGTGTCAGTGCCTCCCATGACAAGAACGATCTCTTAGATTTAGGCATCTGTCAGTCCTATGAGGGGAAGCTGAGATATGCCCAGGGAGCAACACTTGGTAAATAGGACTAAACTTCTGTACATTTTGGATGTGCAATCTGGTTGGCTTAAATTAGCTTTTACCAGGTAGGAAAAAAATGAAAAAAAAAAATCAGTTTCTAAATTAGAAGAGGGGGAAAAATGCATTCTAATACTCTCCAATTAAATTAGAATTATGTATTTATCACTAAATCTTTATTCTTATAATGAGTCTTTAAACACATTAAGAAATGGGCAAATCCTTTTTAGGACCTTTCAGCATAGTCCAGGCTTGGAAGTCGGCAAAGATTTTCCTGGAAGAAATTCAGTTTGCAAAACTCTTTAAACAGTGAGCAGCAGTGATTGGCATTACTACAGCATTAACTACAGGAATGTACCAAAACAAATGTTTATAAAGTGTGGACTTAAATAGAATAAAACATAATAGGCTTAGATCACCAATGTCTTATTCAACATCTCATTTTCATGATAACAAGAATAAGCAGGTTTACCCACCTGCAGGTTAATAGGTTTGCCTATTATTTTAAATGTTTTGTGAATTATAGTAAGGATTTATGCTCCTCACGCAGAATACAGAATGCTGACATCAGAAAAAAGAATCAATTGGCTAGTGAAGCTCCTCTCTTCTAACCATTAGTACCAACACTTGAAAGGCCAAAAAGGCTACAACATTTCATAATAAGAACGTGGCCAAAAGTCATCCTTACTTTGTGGCACTGAACCAAAAAGTGTTTTGGTTCTGCACAGTGAAGCCACTCCTGGACAACCACTGAAAGCACTCAGCTCAGCTCACCTGAGATGGATTCTCAGAGCAGAGACAGCCAACAGACATAGTATCCCAGGAGAGCAGCTGGAACAAACAGGTTATTTTCTACTTTCCTTGCTCATATAATTTCTTTGAGAAGACTGGCAGAGATTCCAAGAAATTATTTGAATAATTTGAAAATGAAGATGGAGAACAATAGATTGAGATACAAAAATGTGGTGTGGGATTAAAGAGGCACTTCAGTAGCTTTTCTTCAGAAGTGTTTTCAATAAAACACTAAATACATGCCAGTTTGGGATCTGCTTCTGCTCACAAGACAACTGAATGTCTTCAAACTTTAGTTTTGTGTTTACCCTGAGGCTACATGAGCTAGAGGGGCTTGAATGTGTCAAGTTTTCCTGTTAAGTATTCTAAGCTCTTTGCTAAATCTTTTTGGTGACTAGTTCTCTGCAACTGTCTTTGAGTACCTTTAAATAAGCAATTCCCTAAAACCATATGTCAGTATTACCGCTCTCACACAGAAGTGTGCGTTCTCTTTTTAATAGTTCAAAGTGTACAGTGAAGCCTATTTCATTCATGGACAATTTTAAGGCATATTAAAAAAATAAAATCTTTCCACTTTCTTCAAGTACCTTATTAAATGCAAACCCTTCCTGTGCAATATATATGCTGTACAAAGACAATGCTGTTTGCAGTGTCAAACAACACACACTTACCCAGACCAAGTTTTTTGTTACTGATATTCTTTTTTAAAAAGCTGGGCCAAAATCTTTAATTGAATGATTAAAGTTTAGTCTCTTACCACCTACGATTAAGTAGCATCCCTGTAACAGTAATCTGAGCATCTTTTTGCCATTATGGCCCAGCAGCTACAGCTTCAAAACACACAGTATAGAGAAAATTCTGTTGCATATTATATTTTAAACAAAAGCATCAAGCAGAACATCAAGCATAATGCATTTTTCATGTTTAGCCCAGTGAACAAGCCTGTTTCCCAAGACTGAGAAGTTAGCCTTTAACAACAGCAACCCAAGGCAAAAGGATTATGAGAAATATATCAGCATTTTCAATGGGCTTTAAAGCAATCTAATTGGGTAGCCACATGCTATGTTTTGTTTTCTCACAAAACAAATATCAATAATCAATATCTCACTGGGCTGACAGATTGTCTACCAAATAGTTTAAGAAATACCTGCCCTATTTCAGGCTTAGAACTACAATGAGAGGCATTCAGGTTTAAGCACCACCTTCCAAAAGAAAAGGATTCAATACTTGTTAAATGCAGAATTTCAACTTTACAATGAAGCAAAATTTTGCATAACGTTAATGGTGAAGTAAAATAAGATTCATTGATACAACACAAGATGTTAGTCATCCTCACCTAAAACTTGAGGGACATTTTATTACAAAAATTGTGTTTGTAGATTTACTAAATCGATTACAGGTAATAGTTTACAACACCGCTAAACCACTTTCAGGAAGTGAACTTAACACATTACCCACAATTACGCCCTATGAATGTTAATTGCTTTGTTTTGAACCTTACCCACTACTTCCCTTTCACTTCCTTTCTCAATCATTCATCTTAGTGTCATTCAAAGCAAAACCACTGCAAATAGACAAATGTTCAATTAATGTAATGATTTAACTTACTGTAATATGCTACAGTATTTTTATTCCTTCTCCCAGCTTTCAAAGAACACTGTTTGCAGTCTGAAAATCTACTTTCCCCTCAAGCACTCTATTTGAGGAGAGTTTTGTTCTTGTCCAAGTTATTTGAAACAATGTACTTGCTATCAATTCAGAGCAAAGCTCCTATTGATGCCCTTTCTAATACCGCTACAGTTACCATATAAAGCCTAAATGCAGCACTGCTTTGTTTCATCTGCTAAGTGATGTGCCAGTGTTTGAACAATTTATTCTTAAACCAAGAGCTTCAGAGAAACAGCTACTTAATTGTAAAAAATAACTAAAATAAGTTAAAAAATAAAAACTATTTAAATACAGTATAGTATTCTAATTCAACACAGAAGAAGTTCCTTTACTGTGTCATTTCTGAAAAGGTATATCAGAGACAACAGAAAATACAGGGTTGATATCAATTTAAAATATGAAAGACAATCCTTGATTATCAGCATCACATCCAGTCCTTACTTTATTCTCCAGGTCTTAGTAAAAAAATAAAAAGATTTTTCTCCCCTTCCCATGAAATAGATTAGGTAGGCATGACATTTTCCCACTTTACCGTCGTATGCAGTAATAAGCTTTCCTTTTGTAGCATTTATGAATTCAAACAGTGCTGGGGTTAAGCTGGAGCAAAGCAATTTGGCATGCTTGCATCTGCTTTTATCAGGGAAAGGAAAAGCAATCCATGAGGTCTGGACTGACCTTAAAGCACAAGTATTTATTTGGAGATTCTAAGGGCTTACCAATTGTGTTTGGTAAGAGGGAACTTAAATTCGATCACACACACACAATGTCACCTTAATTCTGGCAATCACCTTTCAGTTCATCTGCAGGGCCAATAACATAATTGGTATTCTGGTACTACAAATATTCTCTCTTTAAAAAGGACACATTAAGTACACACTCCCATTCTACCATGCTGCTTTCTACAGGACATTGCAGGTTTCCAAAGTCAGCTACTTCCAAATTCAGGTAACTTATTAAAAAAATTAAATCTATGCTGGTCAGTGCAATTATATTTTCAAAGTGTATCTATATAACCCTCTGATGCCTCTGATATAAAACAGTCCCAGAAAAACATTAAAGTCAATCATCTTATGAGTAAACAACTACTAGAGAAAATTGTCTTAAAAATCTCAGACATAGGAATGAGCTGGTTTGGAAAACAGGCCTTTGCTGCTTTTACTAAGCCATTTCTCAGTTAATCTGCTGAAATACAAATGCATTCAGGGAACACACTTCTTCCTCTAGGAACTCAACACTCCTGTTTTGTTTCAAGGCAAGATTGCTCCAGCTCTTTTGTGAAATTTGAGCAACTTTCAGTGTTGTCAACTCTCATCTCCACAATAAATTAAAAGAAATGCATTAGAAACAATTAGTGGGGAAACATTTATTGCCTCTCAATGCAAAGATACTTGATCAAATTTAGATCCACTGCAGTGCAAGCAGTAAAACCATGTGAATACATAGTGTGCTGCTTACCAAATGGAACACGTTCATCTTTCCACCTAATAAACAGTACCATTATTTCCAGCTAGTGATGTGTCAGTGATTAACGTTTTATTATTCTTTTTTTCACTTTATTCACTCTTCCTCCATCTGGAAAATCTGAGACTATTTTAAAACTGACAGTACATAGAATTAATTCTCAATGACACGATAAGCAAGTCTCACATTTTATATATTCTAGGTACACCTATATTTAAATACAGAATGTGCAGATGTGGCACTTAGGGACTAACAGTGGGACTCAGTGATCTTAAAGGTCTTTTCCAACATAAACCATTCTAAATATAGGTTTCACATTATAAAAATGCCCAAGAAGGAAAAGACCAACAAAAGTCCCTGAATTTCTAACTCCTCTGCTGATTACTTGAACTGAGCATAGAATTACAGAAGGAAAGACCCTTTCTTCTCTAAGTTCCCTTCAGAGCTTCTGTTTTCTCTGTCTGGAGCCAGACTAATATCAGCTCAAACACAAACATGCCCAGAGAATCAGGAATTCAAGCCACATGTTCTCACAAAAAGATAAATTGATTCAGTTCACCAGGGCTGTTCAGGCCTCAAAAGCAAAGCAATCAGGCTTTCAATGAGACACAGAGATCACCACGTGCAATTCCATTACAGCCAAGGACAGGGTTCTACAGTCAAGACGCTCCACTGCCATTTTCTGCTCACCCAGCCTGTGTGCTTAACATCCCACTAACACACAAAGGACAGACCTAAACTGCCTCTTCAATCCAAAGAAAAGTTGCACGATTCTCTTAATTTGACATCAAACCCAGATCAGTAGCTGATGCTAAGGGGCAAATCATAGCAGCTTGAGTTTAACTCAGAGCTAAAGGGGTGAGACAGCACCTTCAGGATGGAGCTGGCTCGTATTCACCGGTTCACAACAAAGGTGTGGTGAGCTTCTATCTACATGGACTAGAGCATCTAAGAAACGTGCTCATACTTGGGCAGAAATAGTCACCTCCTCTGTATAGAATTTTCCCCTCTCCAAAGAAAAGCAAGTCTGACAATTAATGCAGGTAACAGCACCTGACAGCAGCTGTGCAGATGTGCCACCTAAAGGATGCAGGTATTGTGAGGGATTGAACGGACATTTTCACTCTGTCACCAAATAAAGGACAGGAGAAAGAATTGGTTGTGTGCATGTATGAGTAAGAAATGGAAGCCAAATCTATCTAAATTAAAGATAATTATAAGGAGATTATTTGGTTCAAGGTCACTTATGGCAGGCAACACCACAGTTATCATGATAACCTTAGATAAAAAGAAGATTAGATAGGTACAAAAAACTATAAACCTACAGAGTGCTGCTGCCACACATAGAACTCCACTTTCTAGCTTCTCTTAAATGTTTTCCTTTGAAAATACTTTTATTCATTAGAAATACTTGCTTGCTCCAATCTCTTTTCTCTTATATATTTTTCCACCTATTAACAGCTCAATTGCCTATATATATTAAAAATTAATGTACCATGTCATAAAAGGCAAACATGATGAGAAAAAAAAAAGCAAATTCACATCACAGCACAGTATACATTTGCTTCTTCTGGGCACTACAAATCTGGTGTTTAACTGGTCTTTAAACAGTTGATTTACAGTTTATAACAACACAAATTCACATGAATTTAAATTTCGCTGCATAATGCGAGTATCTTGTATTTCTAGATCTTTCTTTTATGTAGCAGGTTGCTTTAATTATTCCAGTTCAACTTTCTGAAAGTGACAACAGAAGAAGGTGAAGATGAAGTGAAAAATGAAAAGATGAAGTTGTTGAAACAAATATAAGCTTATAGGATATCTGAATCTCAGCAAAATAGCTTATTGATGAAAACGGGTCTCTGTCAGGCTGCCTGATGTGATATCCAGTCTCTTTTTAGCAAAAGAAGCCACCCTATTTCTACTTTAATCAAAGAACAATTAAGTTACATGTTTATGAGCAAGTACGAAATGCTGAACTATCTTCAAAGACTAAAGTTATTGTGATATTATACACACAGACAACTATTATGGTCTGCTACCTAAATTTTAGGTATTTATCCACTTAATACAGTGAAAAATCCACAGTTATGCGGTCTTATCTATCTTAATTTCCTGCTTTCCATAGAAATCCTTGATGCATACTACTACATAAGCAAGCCTCATGCAAATTCAGAAGAACCATTAAAAAGTCACTTTCAATTTTCTTGTTTTTCTCACCTGTCATTATTAATCTAGGGAGGAGATGCAGGACCAGTGCATTTATTTTTAAATACACTGGCATTAATCTTTGCAAACATAACTACACCAGCACAACTTAACCACTGTGAACAAAGCAGAAGTCAGCACTTACTCTCTAAGATTTGGAGACTCTCAGCATATCAGCTTTGTTTACATCTTCCCTCTATCACTCAGCTCTTTTGTCTGATAGGGAAGCCAGGTGCCTAAAGAAGTTGTCCTGTCAGCTTTATCTTTAATCCCTGCACACAGATCTGTGAATGTAACACAAAGGGTGTAAGGCACTGCTTGTCACTGCAATTTAAGAAACACACTTAGCTTTGGAGTATCCTCTTTTTGTAATTTGAGACTACAAAGTGATAAAAAATACATACATCAATGTTTGGCCTATATATTAATAATCATGTTTATTTTGTACAGCTACCACTGTATGAAAAAAATGTACTGACAGATGTTGCTTCCCTCTACTGCTTTAATGACACCATTGTTTGGTCACTAACACTGAACTCAGCCAGCAATGCTGTACATAGAGAGGGGAGCCAAGGCTGAAGCAATTTTGGCCAGTGCCAATTTCCACTGAAGTTAAAAGGGACTGCCCTGCACATCATCGAGATAACACAGACAAAAGATCAATTTGTACAAACCCAAGTGTAATCTGGAAGATGATTAACAAACAAGTAGAACTAACTACCAAACGAAGTGGGTACTTAATCTCTCTCAGTCTCTTCAAATGAAGACAAGCTTTCCAGCAGATCCACTTCAGGCGGGCACGTTACCAGCCTCCATCAAGGGAAATGAGTGACATTTATGGTCCCCACACAGGAGTTCAAAGTTAAAACTTCAGCGATCTCTTCTGGTCTCTGCAACTATGAACCTCTACCTCGTAACCCTAGGTACAATTTTTATCTAAGTTTAGCACTTTTTGTGAAATATAAATTTCTGCAAAACCAAAATCATTTGAGTCTTTCAGATTTCCTCAAAAAATTGATGGAGAATTAATTTCTTCTTGTCTGCACCTCATTACTGCTCCCAAAAAACCTCCCACTTCTATCTTCTTCTCTCTTTTCATTTTAGAATTGCCCCTAAATTATAATGATTCTTCAAATTATTTAGACTAGCAAGAGCTGCCTACATAAGGAGTAAGATACCCATTCCAACAAAAACAGATCAAGTCAAGGAACAAAGCTGCATTATCTTCTAGCTAGGAACTTCAGGGTTAGGAAATACAAGCACAGATTTCAGGTGCTTTTGTCTTCACCACTGCTGAAAATATTTAGAGGGATTCAAGTGTGCCTGTATACATTATATATGCATGTTTTTATCAGCATGCATTTGGGTTATTCCCTCAGAAATCTCTCACTCTTGTCCACAGAAGATCTGATTCAGGTTTCAGAGTTTTTACTGGGAAAAGGAAAACAATATACTAAATACATTTTAGATTTATATGTTACAGGTTTCATGACAGTAGCAGCTGTTTAAAATGTTCTTTAAAATGTCTGCTGCTTAAAATGTTCCTGTTCACTTACATTTTACTTCTGAGCTTGTTTTGGATATTCTTCATCTGTGACATTGCCATTGATTCATTCTGGTCAGAAATCATAGGATTTATTTCTGCTGAGCAAACCAGTGGGCTTTCTGAATGAATTATCATTAACTTCTTATTATATTTTTACTTTTTTTTTTTTTTTTTTAAATTAAGGAGGCCAACAACTACTGCTTTTCCTAATAAACTGCACTCTGGGAAGTTCATTACACACTCATTCTGGTTCTGTGTCATGCTCTCATGATTACATAGTGTGTAAGTGCTGTCTATAATGACCAGGCAAACAGAATTCACTGAACATCTTTAGCTAATTTTTCAAACCTTGGACATTATGTCCAATTTAATTTCATGAGAATTATTTCAAATTTTTCCAAGTAGGTCCTGGGTACAAACCCGAGGTTTTCCTTTGTTTTTTCTTCCCACAGCTCTCTAAGCCACCCCTAGAACTCATCAGATAGAATGGCATCAGTCGTTGTTGAGCTTTACAACAGTCATATTGATTGGTATCTCCCTAAGGCACATCGTCATCATTTTACCACTGATGGGGTTATGGGCAGACACACACTTTGACATTCCCCTTTGATGTGATAAATGCAATCCTCATTTTCTCAGATCTTGTGCAATTCACCACAAATCTGTTGATCACTACAGAATGACCCTTTCCATTCCACTGAAGCTGTGAAACCCAAAGATATAAATATCTTTCTAATTCATACGTAGACCATACAATCCATAGTCCTATTTTTCATTAGATTGGGGTGATTCAGCTCATCATTTCCAGGATGAAAATACCAACTGGTGTATTCCATCTGAATGTTGTACAGCATCACTTTGAATAAAACATTATTAACAGGTTTCTCCCCCACTATAATCTATCTCATTTTTGAATACCAGAGAGCAGTTCTGACATGTGCCACATGTGAATCATTTTGCTTGTGGGCTGCCACAATCATGATTATTATAACAAATAGAAACCAGTTGATTGTTGTTACTAGCTGAAGTTTTACTTGGAAATTTTACTCCAGTAAAAACATTTTTAAAATTAGACGTAACAGGCTCAAAAAATTTCTTCCTATGCTTAACACAGGAAAAATTAAATTTAAAAAAAACTAATCAACATTTACTAAGCATTATGGTTTGTGCACCTTTTGCCAATATTCTCAAAGCAAGTAAAAACTGGTCATGGCAAGAATAAAGCAGCCAAATCAGCCACATATGAACTTCAAAGAGCAACCAGCATAAACTCAGTGCCCTAGCATTGCTCCTATCACAGAACTACAAAGAGTGTAGAGATTATGGCAAGATTTAGCCTAGGGTATAAAATTCTAGGTGCACTATTTTGGGAAAATATAATAAAATCTCCATAGAGGTTTGAACACTTCAAATGCTAAGTGCTTGGGATGAAAACAGATGCCTGTCACTGCCCTACGGAATTATTAAACTGTTCTTAGTTTTGGGTCTTAAATATACAATTAAAAGCTTTCCATCTCTCATTTCAGATAAGGAAATTGCAATCCTCCTTTGGAAATTAACTTTCCATCTAGTTCGTGGACATGTTATTTTTAATTATTATTTTTGAACCACATGTCATTTAATTATTAAATGTGGCTTACATCTGCGTCTCTGGAAGTAGTTTTGTTATTCTCTCTTCTTCTACCATTTCATTTCAGTCCATTACCAGGGGTGTGAGCAGGTTGCTAACTATGCTGACAAGCAGGGAGCAGGGAGAAGTCCTCGCTCCACATTTCATTCAGATAATAGAAACCTGCAAGCTGCTCAGTGTGACAGATGAGCTCTGTGAGCTAAAGCAACTTGTTCCGCCTGTCAGGCTGCAAGAGCCTACAGCAGCAAGATACAATTGTGATGACACCACCATCGCCAAACTGGGTCAAACATACGGTCACTTTAAAACAGAATGTCACCCTTTCTTTCTACTTGAGGAATTTGATTCAGTGACACTAAAAGCTGTTAGATACCATTAGCTTTATTTCCAGGTTCAAAATGAAACTGTTTCTCTGACAATATTTGAAGGATTCTCTTTGCCATTAAAGTTCGTAGGAATCACATACTGTCAAATAATGTCACTATTGCCCAGAGTGAGCGGGTGCTTTATGTTCACAACACTCTCCACGTTGCACCAGGGGAGCAGGGCCTTTGGAGTAATATCACCATTATGGCCTTCGTGGATTAAATGCATTAAAACCATCACAGAATTTTAAAGAAAATTATATAGATATAAAATGTTTTCTTTAATTGCAGAAATAAAAAGATACCTGAACTCATGCCTGCACCTGTTATTTTTAGATCACCATCTCATATAAAAATTAATTTTTTTTATTTTTAGTGAAATAAAAGAATTATTAAATGAATGATTGTAAAAATGTAAAGATAAATTAAAAGTGATATTGTTATAACTTTTAAGTTATATTATAAATTGTTCCAAGTATTTTCCTTAGTCTTGGAAGATTTACTTGCATCACACTATGCAGCTGAAATATCCCATGCTATATTACATGCTATATTACTGTTCAAAGATTAAATAACTGTGGTATACAGGTCACACCACTTGCAGCATCTAGATAAGATTTGGAAAAGCAGATAATGAGATGAAGATAGCTCTGATATTTGATGATCAACATCTTGCATGTATTAAATGATTTGTAAACCTATCTTTTTTAACAGAATTACATTACATTTATGTTTCAGCATGGATAACTGTAGTCTAAAACAACTAGAAATGCAGAAGGAAACAGTAAAGTTCTGAGACATCCAAAAGTAATTTCTTTCTCAATATTTACCAATTTGTGTTGACAGTCTGAGTCAAGCTCAAATCATGGACTTAGACCAAGTAAAAATTCCCAGCCTGTTAGATTCCACAGTTTAATTTAGATATTTCAATACAGCATAATGAAGACATTTTATATATTTCAGGTTTTGATGTATCTATTTTTCTGGCTTACGTTACATACTTGCATTTCTAGTTCAACACAAAAATTTTCAGGAACAATATTTTCAAGAAAAACTTCTCATGAAGCCATTCTGTTAAGATGATTCATATTTTTGTGCAGTTAAAAACTTATATAATTCTTAAAAATAATTGTTGTTTACTTGCTTTGATTTCTAAATGTCTTTGATCTCATTCATTAATATGCATTAGACTTCTGATGTTGGACTAATGAGAATCTTACACATTTATGAGAAGCTATTTAAACAATGCTATCAATTTTTTTCTGACTTATGTTTTTCATCAACACTGACAATACTTAATTCTTTGTATTCTCCGGTTTTTTCTTCAAACTTCCTGAAGACATGGTACACATTCTCCAAAACAAAAGGGAACTCAACAAATGCATAACTAATTCAGCCAATTTTGAGCATGGAACCCTGAACAGATAACAAGAGAAACACATAATATATATGCACAGAATGAACAATGCTCAAAGGAAGAATCCAGCCACAACTTTTCACCCTCAGGAGTTTACAGACACAAAGGCAGCAGTGCTGTTCTGAGAAGACAAGAGCAGCCACTGATATTTCCCATCCCAGGTGCACACACAACTGCAGGAACAGCGAAGCACTTGTGTGCTTTGTATTGCAGAAAACATCAGCTGTGTTCAGGTTGAGTTTCCAGTGTTTGCAGTCTATATCCACAGGAAGCTGAAAGGAAGAGAGACCCCGAATGCAGCCCAGAATCCCCTGCACTGCACACATAGCATAAATGAGAAGCACCCAAGGGAACCGATGCAATCCGCCTCAACATGACAACAAACAGATTCAAGACAATATATCAAAATTAATACATATATATTTTTTCAGATAAAGCTACACCAGTTTGAAGCCATCCATTAGAAAATCCTATCTAGGAATTAACTCCTACACTGCAAGAGAAATAGCCATTATAAGCTACCTAATGACAGTAAAATAAACGTGCAAATGCAGCAAAGTACATGATTATGCAGTGCCCACAACAGCATAGTCATACCATACACCAAATTTCCATACACAGAAAGCATACAAAAAAGTTCAAGGACAAAGTATTCCTAAGTCTAGGATTCCAAATTTATCTCACAGGATGCTTAATACCTAACACCTCAGAATCTACTACCAACGCCAAACTTTTCAAAAGAGTTTCTTTTGTATTTCAAAGTTTAAAAGATCTCCACTGGTACAAATGTTTTATTGCGTGTAAATATATGAATATGAATATGTTGCTACATTACAACACAGTTCTGGAAGAAAATAATAAAGTAATTTTAGAAGCTTTAAGTAGCATCCAAAGTATTTATATAAGCCAGAATCCCGATTATGTGCAACACCAGCCCTCACATACCACTCCCAAAGTTAAGTGTTATTAATGGAACAATATGGAACAATATTTCCACCATTTCTTCCTTTCAGTTCTTCTCTATCCCCCTGCATTCAGATCCTGATACTCGGTCTGTAACTCTTATTCTCAAGCTCTCCTCTCAGAGATGTGCCATCACAGCATCCATCCTAGTGGGATTTAATCCCACCTAAGCAAGTCTTCTCAAAAGAAGACACCCACCAGAATTAACGTGACATGAAAAGTGTTAATATCACAATACTAGAAGGCAATCCTCTCCCTGACACCTGGGAAAGTGAAAAACAGGATTACATATTATTTAACAGCAATTTTTCCAAGTCAAGTATACACAATGCTTTGGGTTTGGGGTTTTTTAGTTATAAAATGTATTCTAAGTTCTAATTCAAATATCCTAGGGTTTTCCCAATTTTAATTTTTTTCTTTAATTTTTCTTAAATCACACTGTCAAGGCCTAATAGCTTCAGTTGCAGCACTGGGAAGGCTACATCTCACAACAGGTATAAAACACTAAAGTTAATTAATGGACTAGGATTCAAACAGCAAAACTGATGAAAAGCTGATACAGAAATCTTTCCCATTGGAAACACTTAGGTAAAGAGAAATTATAGTGCCTGCTACCAAAAAATAATGAATCAGTGGAGGGAAGCTTACAAATTATACTAATTAGTAAGAAGCAGGCAAGAAAGATTAGAGCCTCCAAGCAAGAGTAGCATCTTGGCAAAATTCCCACAAGCCAAGTCAAGGCCCCACCATCTTCTGTGTCCTTCAAAGGAGGCACCCAGCAGTCCAATGTTTGCCCTATGAAATCAGAGCCAACCAGCCTGGGCAAATGCCTGACTTACTAAACCCATTTTTAAACTAAAAAGAAGCCAGTGCGAGCAATCTGTTGCTACTAATGGCCAAGCCTGGTTACATCCACACAGACTGAAGCAACTGCTGGTTAAAGACACCCTGAACCAATCTTTGGCAAAGCAGATGAGCACTCTTCTTACAATGACATCTATTACTTACTTCTGAAAGCACCACAACTCCCCACATGAGATTTATATCCTTCTACACATAGAAAGACTCAGAAGGATTTTCTTAACTTCTCATATAACTGCAAAATTTGTCCATCCTTCCAGTAAAATGTGAGTTAAAACAGAGTTATGTTCATTCAATCAGCATGTTCTTTCTCATTCAGAATTTCACTTCCTTAAGTCAGAAAAGAAAATGCTCTTGACAGGAAAATCTGAATTGGTTTAACAGTTCACGGCCTTCCGATAAATGTAAACTTTGAAAAAGATACTTATTTTTTAGTGAAAATCATTATCATTGTTTTGAAAACTTCTTCATTCCTACAAGTATCATTAAAAAAAGACTTTTTGTGTCAAACAACCCTAAATATTTCAACCATTCTAGAGACAGAACTGGAATGCAAGGGGACTTATATAACAGCCTTTTTTAGGACAAAAATTAGGCTCTCACAATGCAGTTCCTTTTGCATTTAATAGAACCCCACTTTCTTACTAATTGTCACTGCTTCTGTGACCAAAAACTGCAATTAGTTACACTTCACAACACACACATGAATCCTTTTGTGGTTATATTATTCAACCTGAACATTAATAGAAGGACTGTTATAAATTCTACAGGAATTGCATCACCATGTCTATTTTATTAAACTATTTGTGGCAAAAGACAGTTAAACGCTCTGTATCCTTTAAATATATTATTCTAGTTGGGAAAACAGTCTACTAGGTGAATTAAAGAAGCCAAGAAACCAAAAACCAAGACTACTATTTAATTTGTACAAATGGTACTTAATTTTTAAGATCAAGTAAAATATGAAAGAAATAAAAGGAATTTACTAATACTGCCTTATTTTCAAACGGACCTCATAGTAACAAACAAGTTTCACTAGAAAAAATATGAAAACAGACAGCAAAACAAAACCAGCAAAGGAAAACAATTTTCATTAGTTCTAATGAAACTAACCAGGGCTACCAGCAGTAAAAACCCAACTTCTTTTAAATTCCAAAATGAATCTCCTCTCCTGACCTTTATAGAGCTCAAGATGCATACGTACACAGAATAAACAAAATATTTTGAAAGCAAATTCACTGAGAGCGCCTGACCTTTGAAACAGCACAGATAATTTTAATCAGATTTGCACAATGTTAGTCTGTCTCAGGTTCCTTGTAGTTACACAAAGATGACAAAACTACTTAAGGAAAAACAGACAACATTTTACCAAAATAAAACCATCTTTAAATATTTTTAAAAATATCTCTAAGAGTCTCAGATTCAGAAAAGATTCCTCTGAAATTCTACACTCTCAATATTGAGCTAAGGTGCATAACTTAGCTCTAGAGAGAAAAGCGCTTTCTGCCAGGTATGCACATTTCTGTCTCAGTTAAGATGAAGAGCTGACATCTACAAGAAAAAAACCTGTAATTTACACAAACATTTTAAAAACAGGGTTTTGTAGGAGTGGCCTGTAGTTCCCTCCTTCATCACCAACCATGCAGTGGCTGCTTAAAGCTTCTCAGTGACATTGATTATCATAGATTTTTCAGAGCTGACAACTAAAAATATCAAGATCTACACCATAAATAACCTGACAAGCAGTGCTGACTAGTAAAAAATCTCTAGTTACAAAGAGCAGAAGTTCTCAGAAATGTACACAAATGAGTCTTAGCTGAACTAGTTGGCAGCACCTTCCTTTGTGGAAGGACAGACATTACACCAGGAGTTAAACAGCATTTATAGCCGCCAAAGCTGACCATTGCTTGCAGTGCTTGGAAAAAACAAGGAAAGAAACCCAAGCCCCAAACAGGTCATTGCAAATGGTTCTATTACTTGTGCCTGATGAAATGAGAATAATTAGCATGGGGAGCAGAAAGCCGTCTTTAGGTTCACAATATTGAACTTTCATCAAATCAGACCTTCTACGCCAACAGCAACAAGAGGGCTCTGCCCAAGCTGGAAAAGACAGCATGAGAGTAAAATGCAACTAAACAAAGACACTTAAAAAGCTGAAGTTTGGCTTTGGTACTTTTGAGAAAAAGCAACAGTGAGCAGGACAGAGACCTTCATTAATTATTTGCCCAGTTGACAGATGCAATAGGACAACACAGTTTTGTCAAATAATGCACTTTATCTAACAGCACCACTCCAAATTACTCCTGGCCTAGTTGCTTTTAAGCTTCACTTCTTAGTATTTGCAGAGAGATGTTCAGTTTAATAAACCACTTAGAGCAGCTGGAAAGGAAACATAAAGTAAATACTATTAACTACATGAATTTGTAAGTATTCATGGCTCACAAATGAATTTTCTATATTGGCTGTTTCCTTGTAGAACCTGCATTATCCTTGTAACTCTCATGAGCAGCAAGGTGAGTCTAATGTGTTTCTGAAGAATTTGGTCTCCTTATCCACACTCAGATCATTGTGAGCAGACCTGGTACTATTTGATGTGGCCTCTTGAGACAATAAGCAAGATAACAGTGCTCTGAAAAACAGCTTTGCTGAGAGTTAACACATGTTGAGGTGGGATCATGAACAACACAGCCTTCCAGAACAGCATTCCTCCATTTGCACTGATTCATTCTCTGAAACTGCTGCAGGCCAGCCAACCCTTTCAGATCATGGCAACAGCCACATTCCTCTTCTGCCACACTGTTTTGGTCTTTTTCTCTCTCCTTTGCTCACAGAGAATTTTACAGCTTGTCTGAAACAAGCTGTATATCTGATATCCTCATCTTTTCCTATTAAGGAGTTTAATTTATTCAGCTTATCAGGAAGGCTGAGAAGGAAGCTGATCACTGTGTACAGACACTTGCACAGTCTGTCAGTGTGAAGCATTCTGACCTTGCAAACAGAGTCACAGAGGCCCTGGCAGCTGGAAATAAATCACACCTAGCGCAATGGGTGCTTCCTTACGATATTGCAAATACTATTGGTATTTGCATCATCCAGCCTCAATACACAACAGAACCTCTTACAATGTGAGTGTTATCATAACTATAAAACATTTAAGAAATAATGTAGAACGGTTTTATCTTTTCTAATGCTGCCTTCATATTCCTGCTTTCAATATACAATGAATGCTCACATATATGCTCAAAAACTAACATTACAGTAGAAAAATAAAGGAAGAACAGCTGCCAAATGAAATAGGACTTCTAGTTTCATATTTTCCTTTCAAATTTTAAAGCAATTTTCTACATCTTTAGGCAAACAAAAACTTTTTAAAAAACTTGTTTTCCTCAGAAACTAATTTTCGTTTATTTGACTACTATCAAAATATCTATCCTGAAACGCATTGTGTTGTCTAGCCTTTGAGTACCTCAAGCTGTATCCTGAGTAAGATTCTTTGCACTGTTTAGCTCCAATATCCAACCACCTCTTTCCTGATTTAAATCCTCTCACAGAACTTCAAGGACCAATCCTGGCTTTTTGTTACAAAGTTGCAGCTATTCCCACCCCACAACTATTTACTATCCCCCATTGAAAAGTCGCATTGCTACACCCAGACTGCCACGAATACTTTCCGTACTCTCTCTTTTCCAATTCAGTCTTTAGTAGGACAACTCCTAACAACTACATTAATAAATATATATATATATATAATATAAATATTTCACTACCAATATTTCATTATAGTTTTAATAGGCAAATAACCACACTTACACCAGTCTATAATGATAACTGAACTGAACATTTTAGTTGACCATAGTTTGCAGCAACACACAAACAGGCACAGTAGTTTGACAATCAACACTTCCCCAAACAATAACATCATTGCAGTTTAAATTCAACTCCTATAAAGGCTTGCAGAGCAATGGAAGCTGAAGTCCAGGGTCATAAAATTTTCTAGAAAAATATTAGGTAGACCATTAGGTCTTAATTCGAGCTCTGATTGTCTGCAAACAGACATTTGGTTTTTCTATAAATTTTCTACACATTTTCTTCAGCAAAACATCTGCCTAATCAAAAATAAGACTTAGAGACTCATAAACCCCAGATTTAAGCAAGCTCTCTTCTGTCCTTCCCCCCTCTCTTTCTAATATTGAATGTTTTTAAAACAAATTTCACCTGAAAAATTACTCTGCAATGAACCAAATTCTGCTCTTCTGAAATAGGATTCATCACAACCATATAATTCTTAAATATTTAATAGCACAACATGCACTAGAAAGAGACTGAAAGCCGGAAATCATTAGATGTCCTAGCACAAGAAATAAAAAGGAGAAATACATTTCTCTGCAAGTGTAATTTCAAAGTCCTTTCACAGAGGGATCTAAAGACTGTCAGCTTGGTTGCTCTGCTACTGTATATTAAACAAGCAAGTAATTAAGCGATTGGTTTTGATTCATGGAAATGCCATAAAGATCATGGATAAAGTATACAAAATTAATGATTTCTCCTTTTTTTTTTCTTTTTTATCTTTTTGAAAGGGGAGTATCAGGAAGGTAGCAAAAGTCAGGCAAAGCATCAAAATGGGCAAAGTAGTGACAACAGAAAACAACAAAATCAAGCACCTTTTCATTTTAGTGACCATCTAGAAAAACATTACTGCATTAATGCTATTTAAAAGCTATTTCGAAATCTGAAGTCCCTGTGAAACACTTTACTTCCTACCAGTTTAAGGAATCATTATTTTGTTTTCACTAACAGAACACTGATGTTCATTCCCAATGCCAGCTAAATGCAAATTTGAGCCTCATGTGTTACCTACTGCTTTCGAACAGGCCTTCATTATCTCTTAGTTCTCAGTTAAGACTCATGCATGAATCCAGCAAAACAGTTTAGAAGGTACTTAATTTTCAGTATTTGCATAATAATACTGAACAAGAAAAATAATATGCATGCTTAGTGCCAAGCATTAGCAGTATGCCAATTTAAAGCCTTATTCTTTAACATTTCAGAAATAATTTTGAAAGCAAATTAAATGACAAATATAAAGTATTCCAACAAGGCAGTACGCAGTGACTTCTGAACAACAGAACACCTGCCAAGGCCAATACCTACCAGACACATCAGATTTTTAGTGACTTAAGACCTTGCTAAATCTCTGCAAATATTAATGCTAAAAACCTTTACATTCAGAAGAATTGATATAAATGTTTTTGACTCCTCATGCAGTATGACAGAGCATTATTTTGATAAAGTAACAGGCATCACCGCAGTGCCAATACAGAAATTCTGTACTTTGGAGTATCTACAAATGTGAAGCAGACAAATGCAGCTGTTGTTATGTGTTACAATGAAAATCTGATGAGATACACTGGGAATATTCAATATTGCAGCGCAAATTGATGAGAGGAGAAGTACATAGTCTGAATAAAATAAAAAGGTTTATTTAAATCTCACAATTAGGACATTTTGTTTAGTATTGTCCAAACCATTAAAACCAGCTTTTTTTCCCAAGACCTCTTTACATTTTTTCAAGTTTGCTACTAGAATAGTCACACCATTTCCAAGAGGAGCAGGCCTTTAGAAGTGCTCTACAAATTTGAAAAATTCTACCCTGTTAGTGTAAAAATCTGCAGGGACCTACCCAAACACCTGCTCCCCTCCGCAGGTACCCTCAGCCCTCCCACCCTGACACATCCTCCCTCTCAGGGATTGGAGTCTTAGGAATCTCCACTCTGAGGTCTTTTTTACCTTTTTTTCCCCCTCATAGTCATGGAGGAGAGCTCTTTCAACAATTTTCCAGTCTGTTCCTTGTAGGAATACGATTAGCAGACTGTCTTGAAATTTAAGGGAAGGGAGGAGGAACTAGCCTTAATTAAGGGCTTCTGCAGAAAGCCTTTCAACAACAGAGTCAGTGAGAGAACAAGTGAAATGCAATTGCACAGTCTCCACTAACACTGCTTGGACACTGAGCGTGCTGGGTTAGTCACAATCAGGACGAGAGCCAACTCTTTCCAACAGGAATCACATTCAACTAACACAAATTTCCTTTTTATCAGTAAAGCTTTCTAAATGCTGATTATGAAGCCACTTTTCCCATACAACCCATTTTTATCCATAGTTTGTGTACACATTATTATGTGGAGAGGTAATTCCTTCACTACAAAAACTGACACATGAAAGCGAAAAGCTTCAAATTCTGACACTGACTGTTTACCATGGACACTCAGAATTATCTTGTAGCTTTAGGGACAATCATATTTCCCTGCCTGGTACCCAAAGGAACCCAGCAGGAATTTTATCAGCAAACAAAACAAACAAAGATTTGGTTAGGCCTTAAGACGAAATAAATTAATAAAAACCAAACCAACAAACAAAAAAAAATACAATTACATATGCATTTGAACAGTGCACTCAGAAACCATGAGTTATAAACTACAAGGGTGCGCAAGGAACATGTTGCACCAAACATGTCTAAGAGTTTTATTTGATAAATTACTGGGGGAGCAGAGAAAGACAAGAAGAATGAATGTAATTTATTAAGACTTTCTTTAAAGCGTCCATCTCCCCCTAGAGCTTATGGAAATAACAAAGCAACAAAACCATGTAGCTCTGTAAGAATAACTTAAACCTAAGTGAGAAAAAATCTACAGGCAGGCAAAAAAGACACTTGAGATATTATTTTAATAAAGAGAAAATATGGATGATACTGGTCAACTCAGTTTGATGCACAAAATAAAATACTGCCTACCCAGCACCAAAATATTTGAAAGTAATCAATTTGCATTTTATAATGATTCCTATTAGGATCTGAGCTACAGAAGTCAACAATGTTTTTCTTGGAGATTTAATATATCAACATTTGGCCCTCTGTATTAAGCATGGCTAATTTATCTGAAGCTATTTATTTACACACTAAAGGCATTCTATATGCAAAACAGCTGACAAAGTTGGAAAGTGACAATATTTTTAACTTTTGCAGAAACAGGGAAAATTATAAATATATTAAATAATATAAATAAATGTAATTGACATAATTGAAGCTGCAGATATTGGAGAAGAAAGAATGACTGACATGTATAAAACTGAGTAATTCAATTTTCTACAAATTCACAAAAGGATTCATGTGACAGATGACAAAATGAATGAGAGGATTACACATTGTAACTATAAAAAGGCAAATCCTATAAAGTACATACACAGTTGTAATATGCAAGACAAGTGGATAATCCCATGTTCAACGTTAAGTTATATGAGTTGACCCATTGTTTCCAATAGCATCTCTATATCCTCCAATTTTCCCAGCATGTAAAAGTATTAACTTGGTCACTAGCAAAGTCAATGGAAACTGCAAACACACAGTTCGAAGGCTGTCAAACTAAAATATTTTACTACAACCACAGGCTTTGTGTAACACATTATTCTCATTGTACTCGAAGACTGAGACGTAAACCATAACAAAGAAAACCAATTATAAGAAGCTGAAAAAAAAATCTGAAAAATGGATTCAAATAAATGTTTAATAAATAAGTGAATGAAAACAAGTAGACTCCACAGCGTTCACATATTGCTGCCTTAATTCTTCTAAGTTTTCTCAACACTGCAATATCAATTAAATTAGCATTATTATAATAGCGTATTTTGAAGAGATTGAATTAGAACTTGCATTAGAAGTGCTATACTTGGAAAAGTATAGCTCCCATTGAATGAAACTAGCAGCACCTCTGACCAAATGTCTCACAGGGGAAAAAAAAAAAAGAAAACCAAGCTGCAAGAAATAAACTAAAGGTTTCATAGTAAGTGGTGGGACTGACAAGCAAACTAAATTCAGCTTTTGCCAGCACTCTGCCTCACACAGGAAAAAAGCTCTCTCTCTGTGTGTGTGTGTGTGTAGAATTTTTCAGCACATGGAATGTAACATTTAAAGATAGGAAAAGTACTCTCCTGTCATTCCAAGATTTAAGATTATTCAGAACGTCTAAAACTGCATTTGAAGTGAAATGTGAAAGCAGGTTATGAAATCGGGGGCCTGCTATTTATTGGAGATAAGAGACATCTTATCCCGAGGAAAAAGACAAAGTATTTAACGCCATTTTTCCATTAGAGATTTCAGTGATTCAATTTAAAATTAAGATCTTATTAGCACATGCTCTGTAATGTCTTATTTGAATCACCAACATCTAACATTCAAAAATTAAATACTTATAAAACTGCTTACAAGCAGACATATTGTGCAATTGTTCTTTGAACTGATCTTCGAGTTTTCCACCTTTTAAGATTACGAAATTACTCATGATTTTTAAGTACACTACACCCTCAAAAAAAAAAAAAAAATACACCAAAACAAAACTAAACAAAACAAAAAACCCCACACCAAACTTAAACCTTTTTTTTTTTTCTTGGTCTTAAGACAACTTTAAGCCAAAAATCCATGAGCTCACATTTTAGGTTCCATCCTACAACCAAGAACAAGAAGACTATTTTAAGGAGCGGGTAGGGAGTGGGGTTTTTTGTTGTCCTTCATCTTGATTTTATTAATTTCTGAAATGAGTTACCATCAATCTGCAATATGAATGTACTCCCTGGACACACGGCATCCTCGGAAAAACATAGCTACCTTTATCTAGTGTATGGCATTGTCACCCAGCCTACCCGTGTTCAGCTAAAATCATTTAGGAACTGGTATAAAAGCACTTGATCCATCACTTCGACAAAGCACGTAAGGTTTCTGAAATGGTTTTAAGCGTTAGTTCCTCACACAGAAATTTAAACTTAAGCGATTGCTCAGTCTCAATGATCCCAGCATTGGTAGGTTGTCGCAATGACTGCTTGCGTTTTGCTGGAGCACGGGAATTAATGGATATGTAACACACCGTATGTCTGCCGCCCACCGCGGGGGGCACAGCAGCGCTCACGAGGGGCAAATAAAACATTTTTAATTCGCGCGAAACGTCCCCACAAGGGAATTTCAGTATCGGCGAGGAGGGACGGACAGGAGGACGCTGGGGCAGTGAGGGGGCGGCGGGCACGGAGGGCGAGGGGGCGGCACCGCCTCAGACAGCGGGGACAGCGCTGCCCTGGAGCTCCCCCTCAGCGCCCGCCGCCCGCTCCTCCCGCTGGAGCGATCCGCAGCGGGGACGGGGAGAAGGAGGGAAAAATTAACACAAAATGGAGACTTACAGTCCCGCTGTGACGCGTGCGCGGCCCCGCCTGTGGCGGCGCGGGGCCGGAGGCGGGGCAGCCGGGACGGTGGCGGAGGGGTTGTGGTGTGTGAGGCGCTGGGGCCGGTTTTCCTGTCTGTCGCCGATTTTCCCTCCTGTCGCCGATTTTCCCTCCTGTCGCCGATTTCCCCGCTCGTGGCGGGCACAGGAGGATCGTGAGGGAAGCGGCTCCTTGGCTCGGTGGCCGCCCCTCAGGTGCCAGCCCCGGAGATGAGGGACACCGGGGGAGTGCAGGAGCACCGTGCTCAGGCCCAGCCGCGCCCGAGGTGGGCCCGCAGGGAACACCCTCACAAATTGTGTGGACACTTTCCTTGGCAATACGAATAGCTTACACCATTACAAGTAATATTACAGTGTGTGCTGTGCTTGTACTTCTGCCCTCCGTATCTGGTTCAGACCCTACCGGAGACGAGTTGCGATGCTGCCATGCATTCTGCTCTCATACTGGCTTAATTTTTAGTTCTGTGTAGCAACAGTGAGACTGTCTGCACCTCCGTGCAGGCAGTGATGTCCCTGCTGAATTCCCTGGCACAGACACAGGTGTTGGAGCTCCTTCAGTTCAGTATGGGAGTCACACAGGGCTCTTTGTAGCAGCAGCTCCTTCCAGAGCAGCACATCCAGCACGATCATCAGCTTCTGCCATTAAGCGTTTCTCCTTCCACCCTTTTCCTAAACGAAGAAAGCACGGTTAGTGTGTTGCTTTTGTTCGTTTGGACTGAGCTTTTCTTAGTGAAGACAAGGTCTTAACATCAGAAAGCCAGAATTCCAATGGGTTTTTGGTTGTAGAGAGTTCCATTTGGTACCCAAGAAAACTCTCTTACACAGCTGCTTTTGTGTATATCCACTGTAGGGGGATGAAGTTGCTGAACATTACTGTTACTCCATCACTTCAAGCAATCAGAGACACTGGGCTCGAGCCCAGACCTTGAACTTTATTTTATGTACTAAAGAACATTAGTATGAAAGACATGTTTGATATATTTGCTGGAGCTAGTACCACTAAGAATTAATGCAAGACCCTCTTACTGCTGTATTCATGAACGCTGCCACAAATAATGACCAATACTCCAGTTACCATAGTTTATCCTGTAAACTCACATTGAAGACATCATTGTCACCAACCCATGAATGTGATATCAAGTGTCATTACTACTGAATGCCACTAGAACACCAAGATTGCCTTTTGATGCCACTGCTGTGCATTATGCCTCAGTATCTGTACTTCCATACAGCAAAGTCCCTCGTCTAATCCCCAAAACCACTCTGTGCTGAAGTGACAGCATCAATTCCCTCTGCTCTTACACATTTTGTCAGCCCTTTGTGACACTGCACAGCAACAGGTCCCTTGAGACATTTGTTTGCAAAGCTACCCTAGATGTGTCCCTTTTACAGTGTGTACACTTGTCTTCTAGGATTATGCAATTGAGAATCCAGTAGAACTGTTCCTTGTATATACACTTGATTCTGAGAAACATCCCGACCACTCATTTTGTTTAAAAAAACAAACAATAGGATCAATTCCCTTATCTATACAAGTGAAGTATTTTGCCATCACAGGGTCACTTTTTTTCTTAATGACCACACTTTTCCCTTCCTGACATGTTTTACTGTCATTAATTGTTAAGGAGACCGTATCATTAATAAAAACAAAGACCATCAGACATGTATATGGCCAATTTCACTGCCATTTGCAGATGGAAATCCATCCAAATCAACGGGTGCTGTGTGAGATGATGTGCCCATCACACCCTGATGAAAATACACTCCATTTATGTAAGTTGTCTCTTGTTGACTCATGTTTTTAAAAAGGATTCAAAAACATATCCACTTTTAAGGTCGGCAAGAAAAGATAAAAATTTAAGATAGTTTTGTTGTGCCAGGCACACACTCATGATACTGTGAAAACATTCTACTGAAGTACATGCTGAAAAAGCAGACACTTCAGTAAAGCAGCACATCAGAAAATCTGCTTAAATATGTCAGAAAGTTTTAAAACCAACAGAAAAACACCACCAACAAACAATCCTGAATGTTATTCAACACTGTTGAAAACAAACTGCAAATTCTAATCTCTTTGAATAGCTCTAGCCATAATTCTCCACTTCTACCTCTGCAACTTTGGTCTGTAACCAGAGATTATGTATTATCTTAATACTTGCCACTGCTAAAATATGTGAGAGACACACAAAGAGGTGGGCCACTGCTACATCAGAAGCCTTGGCTTACCAAAAAAACAGCTTTAATATTCTATTATTAATAGAGAAATATAATACATAAGCAGAAGTGAAGTGTGTTTCTAGATAATCTGCTGCTAACATTCAGCTGAACATGAAATCTCTTGAAGAAAAGCACAATAGAGATCTCAGGAAAACATTCCTTTAGCTCACTGCTGCTCCTTTGTTCGATGGGGCAGTTCAATTTGTTGCTTTATACTGAAATACTTTATACTTACACGGAAAGTATTTTTTTCTCCCTCTAATCCTAAGAGGAGCACAAGCCCTTAATATCTTGACTGTGCCAATTTCAGTTTTGGTAAAGTCGTTATAAAAGTTGTTTTACCTGCAAAATGATACTGAGAATCTCTCTTCCTCTGCGATGCATGGGAATTGTGTTTCTTTTTCAGTGAATTCTATGGTTTCCAATATGAAAGTGTCTTCAATTATATTAAATTACAAGCCTTGAATCTGTGATGGTACATAGTGTGCGCTTTCAAACAAACTTTTTATTGTCTTTTGCCTCAATATTTGTTTTGTACCCAAGAAGTAGGAACGTAGTAGTTCTGAAGAAGTAAAAACGGTATAAGTAAATGAAAATCCTGCAGTTTTGTCATATAACAAGGTGATTCTTCGCATGGTCTCTTTCTGCTGGGTTGTGCAATTTAAAGTGTGTGTTTACTTCTTATGTGAAATGATATAACTCACAATCCAAAAGCTTCTGTGAGATCTTAGTGTGTAGCCATCAGAAAATCAGCAAAGTCTCATAGGATTTTTTTTAAGAAGATTTCACTCTTCTTTCTTTAGTATTCATATCTAAAGCTATCTTTTGTTGGTTTTATTTAGATGGGATATGGAGATTGTAATGTGTTGCATTAGCACTAATAAGGAGGCTGGGCCTTGGGCATTCATGCACGGTTTCACTTTCATAGCAACTTCTTTATTACTGTGATAACTTGCTTTTAGTCATTTCTCTTTTCCTCAAAACCAGGAACAATATTCATGTTTCTGGCAGAGTAACAATGGTGCTGCATCTAACCAAAACAGCCCCTTCTGTGAAGCCAGTCATTAATTCATCAATGGTAGCTTGTCAGCACCAGATGTCTGCTGAGTTACACCCTGTGCATTTCCCATAACTGCACCCACAAGGCATCCAAAAATTACTCTGAATTTTCAATAACAGCACCACATCCTTTTTTGGGCTCTCGTCTTCCCTACCTCAGCAGCTGCAGCTGACCACAGAACTGCAGCCTCTCTTTGTTTTAGATGTTGTACCTCTCTCTGGAGTGAAGGACTCTACAAACAGCACAAGAGTGTAAGTTTGCTTTTACTTTCAGAATAAGTTTCATCACTCAGGGTTTTGGGAAGTGATTTTTGAACAGAAAGTAATGAGAAATATTCTAAATCCAAAACAGAAAAACATTTCCAGTTTTATATCAACAAGTAAAGTACAGAATGTTCTGATTTCCCATAAGAAGCACTGGCAGTGAAGCCTACCCCTGCCAATAGTGAAGCACATCTAAAAGAGGACTCAAAGCTATATCTAAGCACAAGGAGTGGAGGCACATTTCCCTCCAGAAATCAGCACTCACTGAACTCACTCACCAGCTGTAGGTGCAATTAGCTGTGTCCAATTTACATTTGGAGCACAAGGGACCAGCTTTCACAGCGTGCTTAAAACAGCAAACACAACAAGCTGGGGTTTGTCAACACAATGCACAGTTTCTCAGTTCAATGGGAAACTTTACAAAATGTATGTGCAAGGTATAATTACAGCATGCCACAAATAAAATTTCAAAAGAATAATTGAAACACTCATATCTTGGAAAAATAAGCTGGTTAATTGTTGTAGGTTCACAGACATGTCACAGCACACAATACAATTAATAAAATATAAACACCAATTTTCAAATCAACACAGCTTGATAATTTGAATTCAAATTTTAAGAACAGCAAAAAAACCCTAAAAAACACCACAAGCCTTTCTTTCATCTCTTTCCTTTTTCATGCTCTCTGTGGCCACTGAGACTAGTAGGAAACCAGCCAATTTAGTCAGAAAACTTTGCAGCATAGCAGGGAGTTTCATTTGTTGTCACATGCAATAGCAGCTGTCTCCATCAAGAACGAAGTTAATCAGTACAGACTAAATAAATTAGGTAATTCTTTAAATTGTTAACATTGTACTTTTGAATGAAGACCAATCTTTGTCTTCTCATGCTGGAAGACTTCTCTTTCAAGTAAATCAATTTTGTGGTTTGAAACTATGGAGCAGTGAAATTCCTTAATGTGTTTTTTACCCAAATATTTTTGGTAACTGAAGATACTCAGTTTACACAAGGGACACAAAGTGCTAAAACTGTGAAAGGCAGAAAAGCAAACAGGTTTATGCACAAAGACTTCAGTATTTACTTTACTCATATCATCACTGGTCATTATGTGTTTCTAAAAACAACAGTAAAGCTTTTCACTTTGTTTCAGGTTTTATTTTGATTCTTTCTGCAATGCTTGGGAAAAAAAAAGATGGTATATGGTGCCTATTTAACTAAAGGAGCAACAAAAACCTTAAGAGCATTTTAATATAAAAAGAACTGGATCTTGAACACACACAAAAACAAACAAACAAACAAAAAAAGCAAGGAAGCTTTCATGTACAACAGAAAACTCATTTAACCTTCAAAATCTGCTAGGCAGTTTTGTGAGGAACCAGAGCAACTAAAACACATATTACAATAATTAAATAGAAAAGAGAAGATTGAGCATCACATATGTTACTTACAGAAGTTGTTAAACAATAGATGGGAATATTAATGCAAAGAATATCCATATTGTGATACTATCAAAGGCATACATCAAAGTGGAGTACATTTTTGCAAAATCAAGGGAAAATTGTTTTTGTTTTGGCACTTGGTTTGACATGTCATGTTAGAAGTTATAAAATGTTTTCAAGATATACTGAGTATATTAATTATCAAGTATTGTGTTTTACTAGGAAGGAAGAAGCAAAAGGCAGGAAAGTTGCAGGACAGACAGCTCTTAAAGCAGCATAGGTAAGCATGGTTACAGTCTTGTCTTTGGCAAACTAGGCCTAGTCTTACAGACAAGCTCAGGGTGAGAAATATGGTTCGTATGGATTTACAGAACTTACAGAAAATTCAAAATTTTTTTTACATGAAGCGGTTTCATTTTGAGAAGCTTGAAATTATCTTTTCCTTCTGAAGATTTCATAAATTAAGTAGATTTAGAGCTCTTTTTTACAGAGAAAAAGGGTCTAAATTTCTCTTGTAAGCATCTCACTGGAAGTAACAAAACCAATCACAGGTTTGGTCAAACATATTTTAAATCGGTTGATGGACTAACATTGAAGGGCTCAGTATAGCTATGGAGTAGTGTTTCTAAAATTTCCATATGTCAGTGACACAAGGTCATTTAAGGACTGTTTTTCTAAATCACATAAAACCAGTTTAAATCAGTTATTGTTTTTAATCAAATTCTGCTGGCCTGTCTTAGAGCTTGTCCTTTGAATCCATAGATTACCCGAAGGAAATTTACCTTGAGAACAGTATGATAAAGTATTGACAAAAGTGTAACTTATCCTTTGACAATTTTTGTGCTTGTGAAAAACATTCAGTGGTTGAAACAGCTGTGCCAGCAGCTACTTAAATGCAGTTGCAATCTTGACTAGGCCACAGAAAACTCAGAAAGCTGAAGAGTTTCCACACTTCTGATAGCTCAAATATTTTGTGGTTTTCTTTTTATGCTCTATTTTAAGTAGATAAGGGCTATTCTGATATTTTTAGGTTTATTTTTGTTTGGTTTCTCTGGAAGATGCTTTTTTCAGGGGGATGAGGAGGTTTGAAAGTGACTGTAAGTTTCATAAACTGTGTCTATGTCTACTTCTATGCAGTCAGCAAAGGAGAGGAGCTAAAAAACAGGAACAAGTTTTAAACTGTTCTGAAATACTCTCTCGTAGTAATTTTTATTGCAGCATATTCTGACCTTTTAAGTCATAAGGAACTGATATCATTACAGTACTTTTGGTAAATGGGAGTCATCAAACCACTGTTCCTCAAGATCATTTGGAACAGTTGCAAGGACAGTTGATCTCTGGAGCTGCTGGTGGGAAAGGAGCGCACAGAGCAGCAGAGCCTCTCCCTGGTCCTGTGCTGCCCATGTCAGATAACGCACTGGGAACAACCACCACAGTGCTCCTCCCCTTCTGGCCTGCCAAGCTGTCTCTGTAAATCTCCTGTCACTGCTAAGAGGGCAGAGTGAGCCTCCACAATGGCAATGCCACAGCACAAATACCCAGCGCAAATTCAAACTTACTGGAAGTGACTTCTGCAGGAGGAAGCTTCACACCAAATATCACAATTATGATTTGGACATTAAGAAACTTGGGTTTGGTGTCGTTTCTTAACCAATATAAATCACAAATATGGCTTGGAAAATTCTTTATTTGGCATTTGTAGCCAGTTTTCTCAACGCTGTTCAGAATGTGCCAAAACTATTACTTTAGGCTTTAACTGGATGCCAGTATGCTTTTTGTTTGCTGAGGTTTAGGATCACTAGTAGTTTGGGTAATATGTCTTCTTGCTTATATTTGGGAGTTTTAATAAACCACATATGACCCTGTCTTACATTTCTTTCAATAAGGAACCCATGGAGTTTTGAATAGGTGTTCATTGACTAATAGAAGACCATGGCCAGTTTTCTCTGACATTAATCTGGGAATATAGTCTGCAGGTAGGAAGGCAGCACTAGAAGAAGGTGTGGCCCTGTGCAAAGATTGACAAAGATTCACAGCACTCAGTCTCATCGTCTCACAGTCTCAGCACAGTCTTGTCACTTTATTCTCTGCTGTATCACTCCTTTGGGGAAAGGAAGGCATTCCAAACTGGGGTATCAGTAAAGTGCCACTACCACTGGTTGGAGAGAGGGAGAATCTAAAGGGGTCTGGGTTTATTGATGATTCACAGTAACTGAAGGCTGCCACTCTGCTTTCTCCTCCATCAGTACTCTGTTGCTGTGGCTGCTGTGGGCTCCCTAGCAAGTGTTTAGAAGTGAGCCAAACCAGCTGAGACTAACCTTACAAAAATACAACCTGCATGAGTGAATCAAAAGCTATATTGCTAAATTCCAGAGGAAGACCAAGGTATTTGAGGTTTCAAATCAGTCCTTTATATGCCTCCCAACTCAATTCATTATGAAACTGCTTGTCTTCTACAACATAATAATTCAACAGAGAAACACAAAGATCTTTAAATTGTTTTGCTTTCATACCTTTTTAAAAAATATATATTAGAGTACAAAGCAAGACTGCATACCTATCACAAGAAACTTCTAAGCAAAGCAAAATTAGCATGAGAGGCAAATAGAGCAATACTGAGAAAAATGGTGCTACTCAAGAAATAGATAATACTATTAAGATCCCTTAGTTGTCAAGACAGCAAGCCTGGACTCATTGCCAACAGAATGACAACAAAAACATTCGGATAAATTCCAGTCTGCAGACATGGGGCTACACAGAAACATTTAAATACAGTGTAGTATGCTTCCCTAAATAAATGGTGGGGAAAAAATATCTTTATTTTGGTAGAGGAGAATTTTATATTTGGTAGAGAAGAATGGCTATAAGCTACAGGCAGAATTTTAACCCAGATTGGCGTTCCACTCAGACAGTGAGTAGGCAAAAAGGCTTGACTTAGCTGATACATTTTATGATTCCTGTAAGATGGGGAAGGATTCTCTAGTCCTCACTCAGTCTCCAAAATGCACTCTCTGCTTAAAAGCAGAATGCAGTTGGATCTGTTAACACCATAGCACAATACAATGGATAAATTGGGAAGAGGATATAGATAGGATATCTAGAAACTCAGTAAAAGACTATTCCATCTTGCAGCTGCAGTGTTTGAAGAAGTCCAACCCTATCCTCGGGCACTGAGGTGAAGTTATAACCATGTTATTGTGCTGAAAAAGAAGGTTGCCATGTTTTTTCTTAATACCTACGTTTTCAATTTTACCCTTTGCTATGGTCTGTCTCCACAGAGAGCAGAATCTGTCTCTGGCTGCTCTAAAATTTTTATGTGATGTTTAATAAGTGGCTCTTGGTTTCAGTCCTTTTTCCATAAGATGTCATTTGAATTTTAATATATTTAGCATAAAATGTAAAGCCTATCCCTGTGCAGGTATTTTTCCTATTACAACATTTCCCTTGAATGCTCTGGGGGATTATACCTGAAGAATACTAAGATATGTAAATATTTGTACACTGGCATCAACTTAAGCAGTGCAGAACAGATTTTACTAAATCAAACAGAATCTCATGAAAAATTTCAAGATTTAGAGTAAGTTCATATAATTGTACCCTGTCTTCAGTAAAACAAGCCAGTTAAAGAGGTATCACTGGAGTCTGAAGGATAAATTTGACCTGAGTTTTCATGTTAAATTCACATTTATCTTTTTTTTTATTTGTTTTGTACTTAGAATATGAGGAAACCTTTTAAAGCATGCATTGCAACTCACTTTAAAAAAATCACCTTTCTCTGAAATATCCAACATGGTCTCCCATGACTTAGAAAACGTGAAGAATTTCATACAGGAAGGAGATTTTCATGATCTTGCACAATAGGAAGCACATTTTGTTCAATACCTCATGTAACGAGCTGAGCCTAACACCTTAAGTGCAATCCATACTCTGTTTCTGTAATCAAACATGAATAGTATTAAATATCAGAGAATGGTTATCATGGTGAAATTTTCCACTTTCAAATAAATATACAGTAAAGATGGTACCTAGTGCAATTTTACAGCATAGCATAAGTTGTACCTGCTTTGTATTTAGTATTCAGTAAGATACAATATGAGTCTGCGAGAGATGGTTTGTAAGAATTCACCTGGATCAGTTTCTCCCCCCTTTGCTTAGCAATGAGACATCCCACTTTCCAGACATGTTGAGGGATATGAGGTAAAGAAATGATGGTCCAGAACCAGAGCACACTGTTTGATTTGAGGTTTTAAACATTATACTCTGAAAAAGAACCTGTGACAGAGGAGCACCCAGTAGTGCAGGCACCATTCTGTTTCCATTCCTTCCCGTTATGGGAAGGGAGAAACTCTAGCAGCTGCCAGGCTTGAAGTTCAAAAGTAATGCATTGCCACACTGGAGACAATCATGGAGTTAAAGCTGCACAACAGTGGAACAGTGGTGGGGATTCTGTTCATTTTTCAGATGTGTTTATTTGTTAATGGTGGGGGCCATATTGGTTGATTTACTTGAATAATGCTGCCATTTTGCAACAAACTTTTAGTAAATATAAATATTTAGGAATATTCACATTAGTTGGACCCAGTAATGTCTGTTTATTACTTTAATTGTTCTTGGTATGAAAAGGCTTTCATATACTTAAGAACAAACAAATTGGAAAATGTCCTGCTGGCACACCCAACATTTGGGAAAAAAGACAATACATCCTTAGAATTTATATTTATTTCCAAACTACAAACCAACTAAGATGTTTTATTCTGTGCAAACACTGGCAAGAGATCAATATAAACAAAATGATCCCGGATGAGCAGCTCCAGCTCATTGTTATGGCTATTTCTCTTGCAACTGCCTGTTTCAGCTATTGAACAATTGCTGGTGTTTCTGACTTGAAAGTATCAGTTACTCTCCTGTGAAGAATCTCGGAAGCATGGAATAAGTGACAGTGGAAAATTGTATACTATGATGATATAAATGATACAAAAAATTGTGGGGTTGAGTATAAATCTTTTATTCATAACTATAATTTTCATGCTATTGCATCTCTATTTATCAGCCTTTATTGCATGTCAGTTTTCACATTCATTCTTTTGGCACTACAGCTCCAAGCATCTCTAACCAATAAGACAGATACTCAAGATCTCTATCTAAATTTTCATTTTCTAGAGCATAAGTTAAAACCAGATGGAATCTGAATTACAAAAATACAGTAACTCAATCCGTATTAATAACCTGTAAAACCAGACTTCTTTGAAATGTAGTATGCATGTTGTCCTTTTATGTAGTTTCTGAAGAGCTTGTTTATATTTGTCATTATTGATTCTGAATGAAATAATTAAGATAGCTTTTACAATAAAAATGCTACAGCTAGAGCCCTGATATTTACAACAAACTTTGGCTTTAGTGCAGTTAACATAGTGTATTTTTTTCCCTGCAAACCTTAATTTTTACAAAATTTTAAATTTCCATATCTATTGAGTTGGCAATTAGAAGCTGCACAAAGAACTTGAAAGAGTGAATACTTTCTTGTCATTACTAGAGAGAGTTTTAATTGCACAATGTAAGAAAGCAAATTCCTTAAAAACTCATGATGCAGCTCAAAGAACTGCTCACACCCAATAAATAAAAGTTAGATGAGGAAAAATTGCCAATATTAGTAGACCAGGCTTAAGTGCCAAGCCTGCAAGCCATGTACTGTGCCATAGTCCCACCATAGCTTTCAGCCACACTTGCAAACATTTATCAACATCAGCTGCACGTCCTGCAGAATTCCCTACAATTAGAAAACCTCCCCAGGCTCTAAATTTATATGATACTCTGAATATCTACACAGTTCAAGTTTTGATTCTGTGGCATAATCATTGTTTAAAAAACACTTTGTACGTACACACCCATACTGTGAGAGTAGTCATAGCATAGCAGTAGTACTTTTAGGCATTTTGTTAGAAATTACTTCAAACATAGCAACCTATATCAAGTCATGTCAACAATGAAAACTGAAGTCCTTCCAGTTTTGAGTTAGGGTTGCATAATGTCACAATTTAAGGATGTTTTTATAACTAAATGATAATTAATAAAATATTGTTTCAATTGTTCTTTGAAGAGTATTGTAGATGGAGCACTGCAGGAAAACACACAAATGGGACTGTGGCTGTATTAGATATTTTTAAATAACACATGGTCCATAAATATTTTGATACTGTTTTTTGAGCAAATGGACATGACGGATTCACTCAAGTTGTTCATTAGCTCTAAAATAGGAACGTCTTCGTTCTACATGAATTTGTTCTTTGTGTGAAAACATTTCTCACCTGAAAAATATTGCCGAGCTGTGCAAGCTCTTAAGCAGAGGAATAATCTTGTATGTTGTAACTTCGGCTAACGGCATCAGTCTAGTTCTAGGGGTAAAGTTAAAACTGTGTACAAAAGCAGAACCAAAAAAAAAAATCCCAACCCAGCTGAAGCCAATGGCAATATTCCCATAGGCTACAATGATGCCAGTATTTAATCACACAGTTTTCATATTCAAGCACCTGCATCCAACGACCCTCCTTAATTGCTACTCCTAATACCACTGTTTCAAATTACCAATAATGAGCAGGCATTGTTCTTATATAGCTGCGTATACGACAAATATATAAAGCGCATATTTTAATACTTATATGAGGCAGTCTGCAAGTTCTACATAGAAAATTCCTGAGTCATAAATATGGTAACACTGTCCATTTACAAACTGACAGAAAGAAAAGAACACAATAAATTAGAGCTAAAAATGCAAACAGCTACATCTGTAATACAGAAATACGGAAATAATAAGGATGGGAGAGGACAAAATAGAGTTCAAGTTAAGGGAGTAACTTAGGAGAAGAAATTAAGAAAATAAATACACTATGGATAAAAGAAAACAAATATCTCCTAAATCAAAAGGAAGGTCAACTGATACTGGCCAGAGAGAAAAAGGATTGCTCAACATCTACATTTTTCCCCTATATTTAATATAAAAGAAAAGGAAAGCATGGACCTCAGTGAGATAAATATTAATGAGGTTTGGGAATATCTAGCAGCAGAATTAATAAAAAGCAAGTATAAGAATATTTAGATAATTTAAATATTTATTATTCAGAAGTTCTAAATCATATTCAACCAAAGGATCTTAAGGAATTGACAGATATAGATCTGACAGACATCTTTGAGACCTCACCGAAAAAAGGTTAGGTACCAAAGGATTGAAAAGGGATAAATCCTAGGAAGCAGAAAAAGGTAAAAACCAGAGAATTTCAAGCAGGTTCCCACTGTTTTCTGCCATACAGAATGTGATAGTACATAATATATCTAATGATGTATAACTTAATGATAAGCAACACCAGAATACCCTTTTGAGGCTCCAAATTCTCTGTCTCTATCCATATCTCTCTATTTTGTTAATGTCATTCAGTCTTAGTCATTGCTGAATAAAATCAAAAGTTAATGGCTGTCAAAAAACCCAACCCAGATTAAGATTTGGAAGAAAACAGATTATTTGCACAATAAAACAATGTTTAGCTATAAATTTGTAGAAACTGAAAAGTTAAAGAACAAAGATTATAAAAAGAAACAATCAAGAGGGGTACAAATAAAATTAATCAGAATTACACATTTGTTTTAAAGCACAGAAGTACTGGTATGCAAAACTTCAGCCCAGTATAACTCAGTAAGATGGAAAGCAATACCATTTCTCGTGCAAAGTGATCCAAGATGTGACATAAGTCTGTCTGAATCACATGACCATGTGCCAAGATCATGGATCAGTCACTCAGAGGTTAGTTAGTAAGATTACTGTTCAAAATCTATTATTGCATAGGATCACATCTGGGACACAAATGGATTCCCATCCTGGGAGCTTCCACCACTCTCTCCAGTTCATCCCATTGACAAACTGTTCACGCCCTGTATTAGAGACCACTGCGTGTTTGATACTTATTCCTACTAGAAGTTGTTCCAGTATGTTACCTCTCCAATGGCCAAAATCTCCTAATTTTCAGCTAGAACAAATGCATTGCCAATGTGAAACTTCCCATTATTGGCAGTACTTTTAATTGAAATAGTTACCCTCTATGTCAGGTGTTTACCTCTCTTCATTTTTGGCAGACATTAATCAGAACCTTTCCCAGCCTTTGTTTTTGGGGTTTTTGTTGTTGTTGTTTTTTGTTTTGGGGTGTTTTTTTTGATTAGACAAGTCAAATTCTATACATTTTCTTTAATCATATTACTAATCCTGTTCTTTCAGCCTGTGATTCTCAGTCATATTCAAGATCAGGTCTTACGTCATTGTCAAAATGAAATATGTTCCCATACCTTCCTGATGCACCCTAAGATGAAGTTTTCTCTCTTCTATTTTGCATTAGTCGTTACAATTGCCTTGCAGTGTCCTTTTGTAGACTTTCAGTAATTAAAAGCAAAAATCCTCTTTTTCATCTCTGAACTCATGACTTTGCAGTGTGCAATGTCAAATACCCTTCTATTTATATTGCTGAGATCATCAAATCATCTAAGTTAACCCACATGGTATTCTAGTCCTTTTCTGCATTGATTATCTCTCCTATTTTTCTGTTTTGAGGAAATTTCATTACCACATTTTCCTTTCTGTGTCATGCTCATTAATGAAAATATTAAAGGAATCTTTGAAGAACTCCATTAGCATGCTCTTTTCATTGCAATGCTTTCCCTTTAAATTGTTATCGTTCCTTTAGATACTTCCTTGCCTACTTTAGATTTCCTCTGCTATTCCCCAACTTCTCTTGCTTAACTGGTAATTTCCCAAATGGTATTATATCAAAACCCTTTATGAAGTCCAGATGAATGAGACCTGCTTCATTTCCTTTGTCAAAAAATCAGTTACTTTATCTGAGAAAAAATATCAGATGCTGCTAAAGTTACATTTTGCTGGTGGTTTTTTCTGCCTTCTGATGAAACTTGCAGTACTGTGTTCTCAATTTTTAAAAACTATATGCTTCACTTATCCACTGTCTGCATATTTCTTAAATTTGCATGAGAATTTCTAGTATGCAGAGGCAATACTCGTGCTCATCAGCCACATTAATACAATGGCTCTTTTGGAGCCATTACAGTTGATTGTGTCAATGATCCATGGATTATATACTTTTATAAGGTCTGGTGCACTTGCAAACAAAAGGGTTTTTTCTTTGTGTTTCTGTTTCTTAAGAGACACTTCTTTTTCCTCCCCAAATCATCCTTTAATATTCATGCAAAGCAGTCAAACAAAGGAAACCAAGCCACAAAAATTCTAGCTAAAATGATGTGATGAATACACTTAATCCTGGAGCAGAAAAGTAGTTTCTGTCTCTGATGTGGCTGCTTTTTTGTTGTGTGCTTCCATAGTACACAAAAGCCCTGACCCACTCTGGAGATCATAAGCACACATGCAAATTCAGTCCCATTTTTAACCATGCATCCAAGAGACAAACTGTTCCCTGAGAAGTGCAGTTGTGGTTTTGTCTCTTTCATACCAAATGTTGCCAGTTAGCTCTGATTCTCTCCATTCCCAATTAAAACTGTTTTGAAGCAAGTCCATGTTTCCTTCTGACCCATCCTGGTACCATTGGCCTCTGGCCCAGACAAACCCCTGGAGACTCAGATCATGTCTAACAATGCAAATTATTGAAGGTGTTTGGGAATTTGTTTGTCCTGCTTAAAGGTCATTTTCAGGCCATGCTCTAAAGCTGAGACATCCAGGAAGGGAATACAAGAGGAATGATGCCATTAGACAGCTTTTCATGGTTGTCTTTTCCTAATTCTTTGTGGTGACATCTGTGAGTATCTCAGGGAAAAGGCCGTTCTAGAACCAATTGAAAGTAATCCTGTGCTGAGTGGAAGGATTCAATTAGCATTAGCTGCACTGCTGTGTTGGTTCATCTCAGTCAAAGCCTCCCCATTGTCCCCACCATTTACACACTCATTTCTTACCTAATCCCATCTTGAAGAAAACCAATTAATTTGCTGGACAGGGAGACCCTAATATAGATTAAAGGGCAGTGGTACACTGTGTAGACTCAGGGGTAAGTTTTACTCCTTCCACACAATACAGAGCTCAGTGGGAACTCAGCCCACACTCACAGTTCATCCCAGATTTAGTGCAGGCACAGCCAGTCTGCACCTGCAGCATTTACTCTGCTCAGCTGCTGCACACATGGGGAAGAGTATTAAAGTAACTAAGGACATTGGCCAGCAACGGGGAGATGGGGAACTTTAATAAAAACAAAACAAAGAACCTGGAGGAATTCAGGTAGGGTTCATCATACACAAAACCAAAAAAATCCCAAACTAAATTCCAGCTTGATAAAAATACAGGTACTGAATCTGCAGTGATGAGTCTGGAGATGATTAATTAGATCATAGAAGATTCCCATAGAAAGCCCTGTTTTAAGTTGCTTAAAAGACAAAATGTGATTTAACAAAAGAGCTTTAACATCCTTGCAACTCACAGTTCATAGACTCCTCACCAAATAGTGAAGGCTTTGTTTGGAGCACGCCTGTGCCAAAGACCTCCTGTGTGACCACAGGAGTGTATCTTACTTTCCCTGTACCTCTGTTATTTATCTATAAAATGGATAATGTATTATTCCTTTCTCCATCCTTTATCTCATCTGTTTAGATGTTAGTTTCTTTCAAGAAAAAAGTTGTCTCTCACAGCACAAAAGGAAGAGTGCAGGCTCAGTAATAATAACTCTGAGACCTAGACATTGTCTGAGAAAATAAAATGATTTCCTCTTTGTCTCCTTGCTCATCATCCAGGAGTATCAGGATGCGCAACTCTTATGAGTCCATGGGTATATAATGGAAGGCTGCATAGCTGGAGAACCACAGGGCATTCACCAGGCTTTTACCAAGGGATATGAACTGTGTTTGAATTAGGAGCAACTGACATTCAGGGTCTCCAACAATACAGGTAATTTGGACTTGTATAAGGAAGTAGGAAGTACTTATTAAAAAGAGAATTTGTGCAGAATACTGACCAGAAAAAGAATAGATAAGGGCTATTTTCAATAACTACTTGAAGTTATCCCAGTGAATTGAAAAAAACCACACACTTGCTGAAATGCATCCATAGGAAGAGGAAAATGCCAACACAGAGAATACTAATGAAAAGACATCATCTATAAAATCCAGTTCCACCTGCAGTATCGCAGTCAGCTTTGAGTACCTTATCAGGTATGGGATGCTATCACTTCTGGAAGGTGCAGTACAGGAAGTCAGGGTAGTTCCTGCTTATGACTCTTTGATGCAGAGCAATTATGAGGAATTAGGCTTGTTTTCCCTGATAGATTTCAAGGACACTGTAATAGAATAGAATTCAAGGTGAGACAGATGTATTAAAGTTACCCTTGTACTCAGATAGAGACAACCAGACTCCTTGGAGAAGCACATAGCTAATAATCACAGTCTAAAAGAGGGGCTGAAGGGATACAGACTTACTCATGAGAGCAACTTACTCATGAGAGCAACTTACTCATTTCCACAGGAGCTGTCCCTCTCTTTTGGGGAGCCAGGTTATTGTTTGGTCTCCTTTGGGCTGTGTAGCTCCATTGGCCACTCTGGTGATGAAGGGAGCTCTAAGGGAATATTAAAGTCACTCAAAGCAATTCCCATTATAGAAACAGTACACTGTCAATAAATAAGTTCTATAGTTTTAAATCATCTCTCTTTTTTTTTGTTGATTGCTATATAGGAGCAAGGCCAGGAGACAGAACCATCACAGAGGCATTTAAAAAACAGGTTACATGAGGAACAAATAAGAATTCTTTTCCTTTGCTAAGCAGATAAATTCCTCCTGTGCCTAATAAATAGGTTACAATAGGAAAGTCTGCTAGTCTGAATGTTCAAATCCCACCAGTGGCCTCTTTTTGTCTATTTCTAACAGCTCTCAGCCCAGTAGATTTTCTTGTGCCATAATTTTCTATGCTAATTTTTTTTTAATATTTCAATCCTCCTTGGCCTAATATATGTCCTCTCAAATATGCAACCATTTCAATTTCATGTGTTTGGTGATTGACATGAAGTTGGTAACAGTAAGAAAATATGTATTGTATCCTTGTAGACTTGTCAAGACTCTGGAATGAGCATATGCTGTTAGGACTGATTTGTCTGGCAGTGCAAAAACACTGATTGTTGTGGCAGGCTCAGATTCAACACTGAGTTACTTCACCATCCTTGCTCTATCAAACCAGCAGAATTACTAATTGAAGCCTCTTTGAAGGAGAAATACATTTCCATGTTAATTTTTTTAATTACTGTGAGAGGACTATGGATACTTAAGTTTTATGGAATGAAAAAAGGTAACACACTGGAGGACTGAATTTGCTGATCAGTACCTTAGAATCCCACTTGCACAAATAATTTAACTTTCAGAGCTACAAAAGTCAGTATTGTTTTGTATAGTTTTAACTTCAGATCTCAGACCTTTATTGCTCATTAAAATTACTGCATTTTTAGTCATTGTTCTAATTATAAAATATTTAAAAAGTTAAATTATTTATAACTCCCATTCTATAGAATTGAAATGAAGGTGTCTCTCTTTTGTCAGCTGGTACAAGTGGAATTATTGGATTTACTCATACATGGCTTATGAAAAGCACAGAATTACACTTTTTTACAGTCCAGATTTTTTCACCTGAGAGCAATTTGGTCAGAACAAGGTCTTCTAAAGTGCTTACACTGGCCTTAGACACCTCTTCAGAGGTGACTAAGGGAAAGTTTAGGCTCACACCACATTTAATCCTCAGATTCACTCATCAGTTACCACTTGGAGTCTATAACTGTAAAACTTGTCCACCAGTAATTGATCATGATCATAAACAGCCAAGAAGTAATTGATCATGATCAGAAATGCTTTTCGTTGGTGCTGAAAAGTTCAGAGTTTGTCTCAATTTTGCTGAAATATTTGAATGCACAAATTGGAGATGTGACAGATCCACATTGAGTGACTCGACCTTGCAAATTCCATCGTGTTGTCCTCAAAACCCAATTATTGATTATTCTAAGAGAGAATACTCGTCTCTTGAACTCATAGCAGACTGCATGGAAAAGAAGATTATTAATTGAAAATTCAGTTTGTTTGTATTTAGAGAGAGATTTTAAAAGTCACTGCAAATAAAATCTCTCTTTTCCAATGGTAAATGAGGAGTTTTGGACTCTTTCGCCAATGACTTTAAACTTTTGAATTAAGTATATTAATTAAATCAAAGTTATAGCAGTAAAAACTCTCAAAATCAACTCTCAAAATCAACCAGGCTTCAGGCAAACAGAAGGATGAAGATCTGTCTTAAAATCTGCTGAACCTGAAATGAGATTTGAGTCTGTATTTTTCATATCCTTCCTACCTCTAACCCTTGATCACCAGATAGAAGGTAGTAGTAACACCACTGCTGTTTCTCACTCTGTTTTGTGCAAAGGGGTCTGAAGCAGAGAGCCAGCCCCTGAGGTCTGCAGTGTTCTGAGGGGGATAGTGTCAGAAGAGCATGGAGATTAAGAAATATTTTTTTTCTCTCCTTGGCATTTACCATCAGTTACATTTGGCAGTGTCTTATTCAATAATGTAGCTTTGGAAGATACCTAGCTATTCCCTGGCACGGTCATAGGGACGCTGGTTATTTCCTCTGGTAGGGAAAAAGGAATTCCCATGCTAAGCCAAAAAAATACATATTGCATGCTGAGCCTAGGTCACCTTTGTGGAAGACTTATTAATTATTTAGTGTTCAGGGGGATTCTACCAGCTTCAGTTGTTCAGATGAATTTTTAATAAGTCACTATTAACATAAATGGAAAGTATAAATTGCTTGCATTATCCTCTATGCAGTGGTAGCAATGAGAGGCTTCTGCATTAAGGTCCAAGATGTGCTGTTTACCTAACAGGAGCTGACAGCTGAATGATCCTGTTCTCCTGGGAATGGATTGAAAAATAAAACAAAAATCTTTTCACCATAGAGGAGCTCTATTTTACAGTAGCCAAAAAGCACCCAAAGCAGTTATCTGAAGAACTGAAAAGAAAAAGCAATATCTTAGTGATGTGCTCAGAAACTTTACCTGGAGATGGAACTGTGGTTTAAGTGAAGATTTAGTTGAGCCAAAGCTCAGCATCTGGCAAAAAACCAAACTTCTGTTAGGAGAGTGTGTCTTTTCCTGAAGATTATTATTATTATAACCATATTACTTACTGTATATATTTTTCTAAATACAACTTGTTATTCTTGAAGGAAATGTTAAAGACCAAAACTGTAATTCAAGGATTCATTATCATTGAGAATTTCCAGTACTTTCTGTTGTCCCTAGAAATCAGAAAACGTTTAATAGGTGTTTGCATTAAATTAGGTTGTCCTAATGCTTTTTATATTTTGGCTGTTGCCAGGACAGTGAGTCAACCAAGCACTACACTTGATTTACTAGACCTTCAGCCTGGTGCAGACAGAATGGTTTTAAATTCAGAAAAGCCAACATTTACTTGAAGGGAAACTAGAAATGAAACTTTTAAATTAAATATTATTTAAAACAGGTAGGGGAGACAGAACCACATTACAACGTTTTGTACATGGCTGTCCCATGTCCCTCTGTCCCTGCAGGTGGTTGCTTGCTCCCAGTTAATTCCATGACTTCTGAAGTCACTGAGCAAATTTTGTTCTCTTGTCCCTTGGAAGAGAACATCTATTGTGAGATTTACCTGGTTTCACCCTCCTCATCTCTGCAGTGTCTTTGCATGAGCTTCAAGCCATAATCTTCATTCTGTATCTCTTTTGCTGGCCTCATGAAGCCTGGAATTGTTTCTGTCTCAACACACTCAACAGCTTCCCTAAGGAAGGAGCCTGTACAACCTCTCTGCAAGACTCCACCCAGACAGGCTTCTTGAAAGAACATAAACACAGTTGTGAAGACATAAATAAAACAAATACCATCTGTCATGCTAGCATTGCCCCATATGTGTAACCACCTTTTCTTAGTCTTTTCAACTGATTTTCCGACATACCCAAATACACATTTGGCTTATTAGAGAATTTTAGCACCTTATGGATGCTATTCCCAAACATTCTAAGTGCAGTCCATGCAAGTACCAAAATAATTCTGGATTTTTCTTGTCCAACTACAGTCATTTCTCCTTCCTAGTCAACTGTACAGTTCAGCTCCTTCCATCTTATCTGTGATTGTTCTGGTTCTTTCTGATTTTGTCGATTTTGAGTATCCCTTACCCCTCACATAAGAGAGAAGTGAATGAGTCAAATTGACTTAGCACAATTTCCCTGAAATCTGCAGTGTTTTCTGACATATTTTTGCTTTGTGTCTACCAAATAAACTTTCAAAACTAATCTTAGTCCTTAACTTTATCAGTCTTCCTGTCTTTGTAAAGTCCTGTTATAGATGAGTTTGGTTGGTTTTTTGGTTTTTTTTTTTGCTACAAAGGATCATTGAGTCCTGTTGGAGAGTATCAGAATCGCAAATTACAGAAGACAAGAGGCAGAATCCCATTTGCACCAATAGGTTGTAAAGCCAGGGAGAATGCATGAAGGGTAAATTGGTGTCCCACCGCTGTGCTGCAGTCCATGTGGGCAGAACTGTGAGGGAGATGAATCAGAAAATGAAACTGCTCAGTATTTCCCAGGTGTAGGAACTACTGTAAAAGGCATCAAACTTCCTCAGAGTTAAGTAGTCATGACCTTATTTCGAGGCAAAAGATCTCGATATGAAATACAGATCAAAAAGCAACCTGAAAACTTGTTGGTTATGTAGCACAGAGGTTTACAAATTACTATGAAATACAGAAAACTGTCACTGCCACAGAATACTTGTGCAGCCTTGGACAGATCATTTAATCTCATGGAGACCCAGAAGGCCTGACTAGAATGAATATTCTGCTTTCTCCTCTCTTTTGTCTGTCCTGCTATTTACGTTGCAAGTGTCTCTGCTGAGGAGCACAGTAGAGTCTCTCAGTGCTGTAATGCAAGTCCATGAATGAAGACAAAGGCTGTACTGTCCAACAGTGTGGATCCTAAGACATTAGAATTTGTCATGCTTAGATAGCATTCTTATTAACGTGATAAACTCCTGATTCTCATGATCAAAGTGCAAGTGCCAATTGTAGCATGGCCTTTTCTCTGCATTTTATCCCTCTGGGACCATAACTGACAGTGCAGCCCTTGAAGCTGATTGACAGCTGTAACTGAAAGATTAACAGCAACAACAAATTAAATGTCCTGCCCTAGAAGGACAAGAAGCCTCCTCCTTACTTGGCCACAGGCAGAGAAATGGTAGAGATTCTGAGGAAAAGATCAACTGGATGATACTTAAGAAGAGGAGGCTTAACTTTGCCCTCGTTTTTACCAATGTCAGTTGGTCTTAATTCCACAGTGGTGTTGTATCAGTGTTAAACCACCCAAGAGATGGAAAAGTAAAGTTCAGACTCAGTTGCCATAGGCAGGCACATGATAAGCAGAAGTGCCCACCTTATTCCCAATTACCACTGAGCAGACACGAGATACTTCCCTTTCTGCCATGGCTCATGTAGTTTTTCCTGTTGCATACTGTATATATGTTATATTACTGGCCCTAATTTTCTCATTTGTTATTGCAGTTTCAGAACACATTATAGGATCATAACATGAGAGAATGTTTGTGTGTCTCAAGCACAGCCTTGGTACTCTCTAGGGGCTGGAAGGCAGGGGGGAGGAAGAATGACAGTAAATAATAAGTAAAGGAAATAAAAACAGATTTAAAAGCATGTAAAATTTTGGTAAGGAAATTTTTTTATAGCCATGGCTTTGGGGAAAATTACTTTTATGGCCAGCTTTTCAACAGGCCTGCACAAATATTCCTATAGTGTTTGCAGGTGCAACCATATGCATGCAAGGCATGACTGTCTAAAGAAAAAGCTTTCAGCAAGCTGAGAGAGTTTCTTTTTTATTCCTACTGGCTTTTAAAACACAGGTCTTCTAGGAAAGAAATAACAACCTCCAGCTGAGCTTCTCAAGCTATGTGGTTGGAAGAGTGAGAAAGGCTCAGTATCTTGGGTCTTAAATGTCCCTGAGAAATCCAGTACTGAATTCTTATGAATGTCACATTGGATGCAACTGGGTGCAGAAGACTGAAGAATCTGGCCTGAACATCTAGATCATTCCATGTGACTTAGCTTTGGTTCCTCTTTCCTGCTCTCCATTCCCCTATGCACTTTCAGACATGGGCACACACATTCATGTGTGTATCCACACATGTGGGAGTTTATACTGGGACATGGATATGCACAGACACACCTACAGAGAGACACGGAAACTGTGTAGTTCAAAAAATGCAAATCTTTCCTATTTAATCATAACCTGCCTGCAAGCAATGTGTATAATCATGCTAGAAAAGATACAAGTTGATAATTTTATTCAAATGAAGGAATCGAACAGAATTTAGAGGTTAGAAATCCTAAAGGCTGATTGTTAATGTTGAGAGCATATATTTATAAGCAATTAATGGCATGCTTGAGGTTTTTTTTCTCCTACACGTTTTTTGCCAATGATAAAGTACACCCTGTATGGTATCAACCAGTTCTGTTATCAAATAGAAAGAAGTAGATGAAAGAAAATCACAAAATCCTGTAATACACTTATTCTCTGCCCACACACAACTATTCTCTCCTCCTTTTCTCAGTGGGCTGTAATTTCTCCTAACCCTTTGAAAGAAAGCAGAATTATGAGGAAAATGGTAAACATGTTAAAGAATTAGTCACAAAATGCTAATATATTGCAGTCCTGTTGTGTCACCACCTGTATGTGGTGAATACCTACACATATGCAATAGCAGTAATTATCAGGGACTGACCAAACATGGAGGAAAGCACTCTAATAATTCAGGACTAGACATGTGCATCTTTAAGAAAGGACAGATAAACAGGACGGGGAGCGGGGGAGCTGATTTATAATGTTACACTGAAATTAAATCCACAGTTTTTCCTCTTTTCTTTTTTGCCACACAGAAAACCATAAACCTTCTCCTCATCTGTTGATTGGAAAAAAATCGGAAACAAGACTATTTCTTGGGAAAGCAGGGTTTTCAAAAGCAAGGGTTTTCAAAAACAAAACTTTTCACAGGAATGTACCACATTTTTTGACAAGCAAAAAAACTCTTATGTTCAGAAATTTCTGGGAAAGGGCAGAGAAGAGGAAAGAGACTGGTATTGATCTCAGAATATCCTGAAAGTAGAGTGCTTGGACAAATATGGGAGACCATTTCAAGACTTCATTTGAAGGAACAGTTAATTACTTCTAGATTATTCTACCATGAGAGAACCTTCTTCTTAGAGTCTGGTGTAGAGCCCTGTCTTGTGGCACAGGAATATTGGTCTACTCTTAGATTTTTCTTCTTAAAGGGTGAAGAATTAATATAACTAAATATTGTATTAATTCAAACTCAAAGACTACAATGACTTAAGAAAGAAAGCTGGGATTGAAGGCGATCTCAATAGATCATGTATTCCACCCCCCTGCACTGAGCACAGGAAGTGGGCTGGATTATAGAAGTTTGGAGCAGGCACTCGTTTGTATGGTAGCCCTCTTCTTTCTGTTTTTGGAAGAATAGTATAACTTAGAGTAGAGAAAAAGAGCAGAAAGAAAGATTCTTGTTTGCATCAACTCTCCAGAATTGATGTTCATGAAATTGAACTCATAGGGTTTTTTTCCCTTAATTATCTTTAATTTCTCATCAGAACATCTGACAAAAGTATTTTACCAGAAATCCTGAGTGTGTCAAGAAGTGCGCATGAATTAATGACAGAATTATTGGTGTTTTCTAGCCCAAAGCATCCACCAGTACCAGTGTTCTCTAGTCTTCCAATATGTAAAGGTCTACTTTATTCTTGAAGTTCCCAGTTCAGCACTGAGAAAAGACTTGTGACACTAAAACATCAGAAGATATCTGATCTCAAAAGGATCCTAATTTCTCCTTGTACCAAATATCTTCCTCAGACATTTGGATTTAGTAGCCAGGTCCATGTTTTGGCACTGTGGGTTGCTGGTTTCCATGTTCTTTTTACTTTCTACTTTACCTGTACAAACAGCAGGAAACCATCCACCTACAGAGCATTCCAGTGCTGGTGAGGCTTTTGTCCTGCTCAGCAGCACAGACATCACACAAGTTCCTTCTCATAATTCATGGATGGATGGAGAAATCCAAAGACACAGAAATTCCATGTCATCTCTTGCCTCTATGGGGCTAGTCCTAAAATTCCTGAAACCTGTGTCTCCAGGAATTCTTAACCCATAGCAAAATACAGGTTCCTTCCTAGATGTGTGTTGCTGTGCTGTCATCTAGTGGCAAGGATGAATTGGATGTCATTCCGTGACAGTGCATGACAAGGTGTCCCTTTGCTGGAACTAAGTGCTCGGTGATGGAGATTTCACAACTTTATAGGTGCAGCCCCAAGGCAAAGGTCCCTTCCTCAGTTTGTGCTCTGCAGGAAATCGCTGTGGAGAGCCTGTGGAATAATGGGCTGATCAATGGACATCTGGTTGCAGACAACAGGCTCTACAACACCACAGCACCTCCTGCCACGTCCTTCCTCTCCATCTCGTGTCATCCATCTTGGCTGTTAACTGTTTGCAAATACTTGAAGCTGAAATTCCAGCAGTGATTGATAGTTTCTTAACAAAAGCCATTCAGAGCAGTGTCGGCTAATGAAATGAGTCATTAAATCTGTCATCATCTAAGATCAAGAAGATACTTCTCTCAGCAAAAAAGTCCTTCCTCCTGCATTCATTTTTAATTGACTCTTGGGGAAAAATTAAAAGTGCCACAACGCAATTTTCCAGGAGAAACCAGACAAAACCAGCTTTCAGAATGACCCACATTTGGCTTGGTGTTTGGCAAGCTCGCTGATGTCAGCAGACAGACTTATTGACATTGATTTCTGAGGGCTCCCACTCAGATTGGGAATTTCCCATGCCTGGTGATGTTACACTTGCTTGTGCTTAGTTTGGGTTGGCAACATTGTTATTAACACATATACATTTACAGTCGTGAGTTTATTTTTAAACTTTGAATGCAATGCTTGATTTAATGTCTTGCATTATAAATTGATTATAAAATTATGAAGAAAGTAATAGAACTTTAACAATATAACTGGTCACAACATCCAGGACACCTCTTTGGTATCTGCTGAACACTGCTGGGCTTGGCTGGATTAGGTAAAACAGTTGTAGCATATCCTTTGCTCCTTGAAATGCTGATCCCAAAACCATTTTGATAGGAACCTTGACAGCTGCTTTTCAGAACTTACCACCACAAAGGTGGGCTGCATAGGTATCAGACTCTGAAAAGAAAAGCTCAAGAAGCAATCCTCACTGCAAAACCCCATTGTCATATTCTTGTACAAAGTCTTTCATCCCTGCTACATGAAGTCAAAAAATACTCCTAAGATTCCTTTTTAGGAGGAATTTGGAATTTGTTTTTATATTTCCCTGTCTTGCAGTACAAATTGTGATCTATCTCTGAGTTTAGAACGATTCCTCAATTCAACCAAGTACAGTAAAAAGATACCTAAATCTCCAAGCAAAGAGAAGAACGTGCTGATGTTCTTTAGTGACAAGGGACATTTAAGCACATTCTTAAATAACTTGCCTCTCTGAAGACTTCAGTAGATTCTCAAAGGAGTGAAAGGATGATGCTCTATGTATGACCTTTCTTATTTTGTCCAAGTCTCAGGCCTCTATCCTTCTAGTAAAGAAAAATATTAATGAAGGTAAGAAGCATTCTGTTTTTCAAATTATTATAATTAGTCAAAGGCAGTAAATCAATGACCTTTCACACTGGAGTATGGTAAGACATTTCTTCGTAAGTTCCAGAAGAGGCTTGGTTTATTTTTTGCTCAGAATTTCATCTTCCTTGGTGCTCTATAGAAACAAAATTGCATCTTTTTAATTAAGAAATTGAACGACAAGCTGTAACAAGGTCAATCAGGTTGAAATAGCTGCATGCTCATTATAATGTAAATGCTTCTTCTATTGACTTATAATATCTTGATATAGTAAATTTTATGCATAAATTAAGTGTTAAATAAAAATAGAAGGTTTAGGTCAAATACAATGAGTGAAAGTGTATGTGCTTGTATAAAAGAATTTCTTCTTACAGAAATAGAAAATAATACCAACTCTTTGTTAGTAACAGTTAAGAATGATTTAACACATATACATCAAAAAATAAAAATGGAAAAGACGTCTCAAGCATTCCAGTGTCACCTTGAAACAGTTGGTCAGGGCATTTTGGACAGTGACACTTGAAATAAGATTGGGTTAAAAGCAGTATGTAAGGAAAGGTGAGAACTGTGCCATTCACTGCCACAGTAACTGCAATGCTATTTCACTTCTGCATGTTGCTTTTCATGGATGACCATTTGCATGTTTTACCCTTTGAGCAGTTATATGTTCCCATTTCTTAGAGTGGAGGCCCTTTGTGTCTGTTCACAAATCTAAACCATGCTCATGGTTTGTGTTCCGGTTGTTCACAATCCCTACACAAATGGGCACAGATTGGCAGTTCTGACACTGGATGGGGGAATATCTTGTGAACTGTTATTTTCCTTCGCTTGTAAATTTGTGATTTCCTCATCGGGGTGACAAAGGGCAAAAAGAAGCAAGGACATCTTGACTTTGACTCGATCGTTTCTCCACTTGATTGCCTGTGGAAATAAAAGCATAATCATTCCACGTAATGCCATAATCCTCTCTCAGCCTCCTACTTGCACATTTATTTCTCTTTGTCTAAGCATGGAAGAAGGCCCACAAAATTCTATCCTTGCTGATGATACTTTTGTATTGATAATCCTTGTTTTGACTTAGTTCTTTCTGAAGATACTCTCAAAACGCATATCACAGATGTGTTATTTGCTGTATGACCTTTCAGGTTTTCTTTCTGTTTTACCTGTTTCTCAGCATACAGGAGATTTTTTTCCAATTCTTTTCAGTTCTAGACCAGACATTAAAACTTTTTTTTTAATAAACATATTCGGCTTGGGCTGTGCAAACTTTAAGTCTTTGTCCTGCAAGAACATCACCATAGAATTTTTCATGTAATCTATGCATTTTGGTACTATTGAGCTGATATAATGGATCTCTTAAAATGTACTCATGATGAGGATGGATTATTTTTAGGACTTGGAAGAAAAAGTTATATATATATGTGTGTGTGTGTGTGTGTGTGTGAAAATACTGTCTACTTCAAATAGATGAATTTGGTTAAATTCCAAGAAAATTGAATTTTCATATATATAGTTTCCTTTATTAGATGAGTGTGCATTCCTACACCCACAGAGAATCTGTACAAATTCATCTTACATTCCTTGGGTGTGCAAACAATACCAAAAAATAGTCAAAGTTAGCATATTCTATATAAAACACATTTGCATCTGCTACGTACAACTTCCTACGCTCTTCATCTTTAATTTAGCAATGGCTGGATGATGAAGTCATCGAGCCTTAGGAATGTGCTCAGGTCAGGGTCTGAAGCTTTATACTTCATCCAAATACCATTTGGTTTGGCCCCTTTTACTGAGATGCGATCTATCGTGCTACAGAAGATTTAAGTGAGCACCCTCAATAAATCAAGCTGAAATGAATTTTCCACTATGAATTATGTTGCAGACAGCTGCAAAAGCTACATGACTGGCTTTTTTTTTTTTTGCAAGCTTGAGGCCAAATCATGAGATTGAGGACTGAACTAAGGTTTGTGGCTGTAGAAAAGAATCCAGAAAGATTTTGCATGCATTAATATCTCTGATGAGAACTGAATCTACACAAATACTTTGTTTCATTGCCTTTGACAATAGCTACAGGAAAGACTCTTCTGTCTCAGCCTATGATTTGTGCATACTTAATGCAAGTCTGTCTTTGTAAGTAACAAGGCTTTTTACTTCAGCGATCGATCTGGGCTGGTTCCACAGCCAGAGTTAATTCTGGTCCATGAAGGCTGTGCTGTGGGTGACTAAGATGCTATTGCTCTGAAAAGCTGATCAAAATATGGACTAAAATTTTTTACTCAGAGTAATTAAGTATAGCAGTATTGACTTTTGGAAAGTTATTGTGAGCTACCACAGCCAAGGAAATGGCTCCAACTTTCCATCACGTTGTTTTTATTTTGCAGTGGCCTCCATGACTTTCAGCAGCCTCTTTTCAGTCACTGGAGGAAGACAACAGCATCCAGCATTTCTTATGGAAGTATTTCAGGTTAGACAGTGACAATGTCTCCCAGTGTATCAAAGAGCTGAACTTAAACAAATGACCAATTTGTCCTGGAGAGTTCTGAGAAAAGGACACAGCTGCTGGGTGGAATTCTTTAGGATGCTAATTCCTTCTGGATATATAATTCACCAGGATACGGGGTTTTTTCTGTCATTCCTGGCAAATCAGGCAGCTGTAAGTAGGGATTTCCATTGCTGCAGCAAGAAAAAAGTAAAAAAGGATTCCAGCTCTTGGTATCAAAGTAACCCAGCACAGGTGGTGTGTTCGCTGCCAAATACTCAGGGCTCTACACCATCAACTGGAAGGAACAAATCAATAATTTAGGAACCTTGTAACATACCAGCATACTCAACTCAAGGCTATAAACAGGACAATCAGTTGTGCCACCTTTAAATTTCCAACACAAAATCCCAAGTCAGGAAACTACTTAAGTTTGGAACTTAGAGGTGTGTGCTGAAGATGAAGAGGGCATAGCATTACACACATAAATAATTTGAACATTCCCCACTTGGACATGAAAACTTATCCATTCTCACAGTGCTTACGTTTAGGGGTTGGTTGGGGTTTTTTGCAAGCACATATTGAAATACAGGTCACTGAATCAGGCACCCAGGTTGTGAACACAGCAACTGGATAAGGAAAAATGAACCCACAAACTGCTGAGAAGTGGATCAGCTCTTGTTTGTCTGTTGCAATAAGTCATGTATTTCAACATCAGTCAAAATTAGCATTTTTCTGCACTGTAACAGACAACCATTTAGTAGGTATTTGCCAGCAAGTGTGACTTGCTAATGCAAGATTCTTGTATTAATTTAATGGGAATGTAATTGTGTTGTAAAATACATAATCTCAAGTAACCTACTATGACATTTACATTTGATTACCATATCAATGCATGCAGATACCTTTGCATTACAGATATCTTTAGAGGTGTTCTTTGAAAAGTGCACAGACTTAATGCACTGTGCTGTATTTCAAGCAAAGGAGTCTCCACTAGGAAGGAGTTAGGGTGGTAAATGGCTCTCCAGTGCCTCAGCACCTTAGCTGGGATGTTTCACTGTTTTTTTCCTTTCTTAAACAAACAACACAGATAATGCTTCACAAATAATTGTACTTGTTTCCTTCTGCTGTCACAGACATCAGAGAGGAGTGCTGGAGCAGGAAGTCAGGTTGTTCTGTGTTCCACCTGCTTGTAAGTGCATTATGACCTTGTAGCGTGTATTTTTTAATATTCTTAAGCATTATGTCATGAGATTCATAGTAAGAAAAAACACAGCAGGCAATGTGCAGCTGCCAAGGGAATGCTTTTCATTAACCTAGAACATCAGAACTAAAGGTAAATTAGACTTAAATATTTCCTGAAGCACCTTGTAATCATTATATTGGGGGGAAATTTCATTAAGAGACGTTTCACATCAAATACTTTTAGACAATCATCAGAGAAGATATAATTTTCCATGTTTTCTATAAACTATACATTTTGTCCTTCACCTTAATATTGCCCAGAGGTACCTCCAGACATCTTCAAATTAGTCAATTCACTTTAATTAAATAAGTTATTTTTCCTCAGCAGAACAATTCTCTGAATATAGAAATATTTTCTGTTCTCTTTTTCCAAAGTAATAGTTCCTTTGCAAGCAGAAATGCAGTATGCAATGCTGGGATGGAACTTGTGCAAAATCTCTGGATAAATATATTTGCATTACATAGCCTTTTCAAGAATGTTTTAACTATGTAGCTTTTATTTCATTGTCATCACACTTTGAGTTCTAGACAACTGCATAAACAAACCCAACTTTCTTTACTATATAATGTGTCTGCTAATGGCAATAACAGAATGTGAATGCCATCTTTAGTTGGCAGATCTGCCAAAGGAGAAGAGCCAACAATGGTGAGCAGCCTCAGGTGACTCTCCATGTCACTTCCCCTGGATGCAGGGCCTGGTCTTTCCCTGGCTGAGGGAAAGTGTGGGGTTGGGTGATTTGCTGAAGTAAGAACAATTGCACTTTTCATTACAAACTTCTAGAGACCCAAAACATAACAAAAAGTTTGGGATTGGCCCAGTTCTGCTGTTGAAGGGATTCTAAATTATGCAAAAGACCTAATAACTGCTGTAATTTTTTTTTTTTGGCAGATTTCTTCCTATGCCGGCTGACTCACATGATTTGAAACAAAATAAATGAGAGTATAATATTATGAAAGACACAAACCCTGAAAGTCAGCTGAAACTCTGACTTATCTAATATGCCACCTTCTTCAGAGCAGTCTGTTTCTCTTATGAAACACAGGTGACACTGCTGAGTGAATGAATCCCATTGGCAGAAAAGTGCCCAGCTCGATCTTTCTGTGCTTTCCAAATCCTTCCTGGAGGCTCACAGACCACACACGCTTGTCAGGTGCCTCAAAGGCTTGGATGATTCCAGGTATTTAATCCAATTGAACTCAACTATGGCTCCACCACAACATAACCCAAAAGCATCTTTTAAATGTCTTGTGTCTGCAGGATTTGTCCCAAACAGCTGAGCAGCTTAATGAAATCTGCCTTTCTCTCTTTGTTCTCTCAAAGCCATGTTATTCAAAAAATCCTTGCTCCACATCTACCCAAGATTATTGCTGCATTTTTCAGTCCTCAAGGAACTGGACTCTTATTTTATACTAGGAATTTATTCACAGGGACTTGTAGCTACATAGTGTTCTCAAGAATATTCTTAGAAATATGAAATTTTAATAAATTCATATAATATATTTTGTGTCTACTTTATGTGCTTTTTACACAAAAAGAAAAAAGAGAGAAAAAAGGCTCACCTGAATAAACTAGGATCTCAGATATACAAAATCTTTTTAATGAGTTTTCTAAATAGATGATCTTGGCATTTAAAAATCATCTAAGGCAATGAAGGTTTTTCTTCCTCATATGGAACTGAAATTAATTCTGAGACCAACAGATATTTTTTGCTGTGCAGTTAGTTACATTTAACCTGTGGGGTTCTGACTTGCATCTTTTCCTATAACCAAATGATCATGAAGATATAAGGTCAGTGGCATAGACTTTGGTGTAAATGCATGTTAATAGAGAAGAAGGAAATCAGTTTTGCAGAGCCTGACATCAGGGCTGTCAGGAGAACCAGTGCACTACATGGTTAATTATTGCTGCAGTGCTGAAACACTTTGACCAGCTACAATTACCCAGTTCTAAAACTGGAGCAATTAAATCTCTTTAGACTTCTTGCTGCAGAAGTTTGGGAGCTGTTTGATTGTGTCCTGTGGTTTGGAAGACAGTCAGGGTGTGTTTCTGGCTCTGAGTGCCACCACAGTCCCCACCATGGTGTGCCCTGATCACCAGCATCTCCCTGTCTCATTCAGCTCCAGGAATTGAAGCTTTGCCCAGCATCACATCCCTGGGTGGGGATGTCCTTTGCTTTGTGCTGCCCTCAGAGGGGCTGTACCTCGTATGCAAAACCCCTTTCCCTCTCCACCGTGCACAGCCCATTAATGCTAAGCCTTGCCATTAATGCAGAGCATTACTGTATATCTATAGCTACTTTCATCCAGGCATAGAAAAGTACTTATAAATGGTTATGTGTTAAACCTAATAACACCCCTAGGAGGGAGATAAGAATTTCAGCATACACTTTACTGGTGCAGAAACATGTAAAGAACCAACTTCAGATGGTGGTAAAAGGCTGAGATGATGAACAGAGTGCCTTTAGGAGTGAGTCTGCATCAGAGGCCCTGTGACTTGCCTGTTTCCTACACTAAGCCAATGACATGAGCTTTTTTTTTATTCTTTCTAATTATTAGAGTACCCAGACATTCCAAGTGAAAATCAGGACCCCATAGTTTCATGGTACATGGCAAAGCCTCAACCCTAAAGAACTTAAAGCCTAAGTAAATGAGATACAGAAAACTTAAGACAGAAAACAGTAGAAAGAAGTGCACAAAGTTGAGCTGAGAACACAGTCCCTGAGTCCCAGTCCAGGGACCTTGCCTCCACACATAATTCCTTTCCTTTGTATTAGTCAGATGATAACTTGCCCCCCTCTTCAAATTAAACACTTCCATTACTGAGGCAGACAACTCTCCTGATATCTTTTAACATTACAAAAAGGTTACTTTTAATGTTTTCTGAACTAGAACATGACAAGGAACAACTTGAAAGAATGAAAAGCAAAGTTGAAACATATAGTTGAAAGGTGAAAATTACATAAAATCACCTAAACCTAATTCCAAAAATTCAGGAGTGTTTCTTGCTTATTAGACACTTTCTGAAAATTATCATCTTTGAGATAAGAAGCAGGGCAGTAAGTGACCTGTAACCTTATGATACCCGAGCTAGGGTATTTTCCAGTCTGCACCCAAGAACTCCTGTGTTCACAAGGAGGGACAAATGCCCTCTCTCTTTTGCACCAGGGCAGCCCCCAGCAGGGCAGGAAGCCAGGCTGCAGCCCGGCTCTCACTTAGCACAACCCCTCCACATCAAATATCCACACACAATTCAAGATGTGTGAAACTGCTGCCTGGGGAGCAGAAAAGGGATGACCCCACCACGGATGTGGTTTGGGGTTTAGATGCAGCCCTGGAGGAAACCTTCTGCTACCCTTTTATCTTTTGGGTGTTGGCTTTTTGGTTATAAATATGACCACAGAGGGGAAGCCCGGGCTGCCTGTACCTGTCTGAGTGCTGCTGAGTCATTCCTCAGCTTCTGTCCATGTAAGGGGTAATGAGACAGCTCTCAAAACCTAATGGTTTTATTTCTTTGAGAATTGAGAAGTCCTGTGCTAAGGAAATTTATAACCAGCTAGTAAAAATGTGGCTATTGCTGTTAAACACAATAAAAATTACTCCTTATGCACCAAAGGAAAGGCATACACACACACATAACCATGTTCATGTCAGCAATGTTTAATGTATGAGTTTTGTGTCTTTGTGGCTACATTTACTGATAAAATGTGATGCATTAATCAGCATTTGTACAATATTAAACTAAGTAATGATGCACTAATCTGTTATCAAAGTCAGGCTTTTATGATATTCAAAATCAAACTATAGGAAAGCTGTTGAGTTATACCCATGTCATGGATCTTTGCCAGCCCTCACCTGTCCAGCTCATTCAGGCTTGCAAGACTCAAAGAATCCATTATCTCCATGGAAAATGAACCTAAACTAAACTACAGATAATGAGATGCACTATCTTGGTCAACATGAAAGTCTTCAGACAGATGATACCAAGGCAAAAGGATATGCTGTGACATGGGTTTATGTTGTTTTATTATTTTTGTGCTGAAACAACTAAACTTCAGCAATCTAAAATATCTAGACTAACAGAAATCTCTTAGGAGACCCTCTAGCAGCACTTTATTGGAAACAAGTGACAAATCTTTACTTGCCATTTTATCCACAGGACCTTATTTCTCTTCTTCACCTGAATCTTTATTTCATAGGAAATAGCAGCCTTCGTTCATCTCATCTATGACCTCACCAGCTTCTTAGCACATTAGCATCTTTTCAGATTTAGTACAATTTTCACTTGGGGTTATCTGATTTTCTTCCACCAGTCAGAAAAGCAGGATTTGCTTGCATGCTCACAGTAACATCACAGAGAAAACTATTTGGCATTACAATCAGCAGTTATTAACCTTTGGGCATAACTCTGAAAACCAAAAATTCCTTTCTGATTTGTGTCCTGTTACAAATATAACGCTTGCAGCAGATGATTTTCTGGCAGAGAAGGAACAGATTGAACAGCAGGAATGTTATGGTGCTGGAGGTTAGGATTTTTCCTTTTTTTTTTTTTTTTTTTCTTCTTCTCTCAGGGAATTTTGTCCCATTTGTTGCCTAAGAGATGATAACGACTGGTACTTGAGAGAGACGGAAAAAGTGGTGAATGTGGGGGAATGGGGTGCAGCTGGTTGCAGCCTCTTAGCCAGGGGCTATTCTCTTGGGAAGGGCAAAGGTGTCTTCCTTGGCAGACACCTGTCCTTTAAACTAGAACATATGGTTAGCTTTTAGCTTCAATTAAAATGGAAAAAAAAAAGTTAGAAAATCAGTACATCATAAGAAGAAATTGGCATTGTCTTTTAATGGCAATGGTAAAATAATCTGTGGAAGTGATGTTTAGAGTACAGACAATGTGAATTTCAACATAGTTGAAATACATGACTTTGTGACAGCACTTTTTGAGGAACCACCTCATCTTGCAGGTTTTTTCTGTTTCAGAGAAGGAAATCTCAGATATAGAAAACTAATATTTTAATCTGATTACTCTCAGAAAGCAGATGATTCAAATCGTGACAAAGCCTAAGCAATGGGAACAGAAGGTGACAGGGGGGAATATTAAGGAAAGTGTAGAGTAGACAAAGCTTCAGTCTTATGACATCAAAAAAAGTGCTCCTTGTTTCTCAGAAGCACTGCCAAATTTAGCTCTTGATCTTCTGAAGGAAATTACCAGGACTGAGGAGCAAGAGGAGATTTGTGGACAGTAAGGCAGCACCTTCTGCTTTCATGAGAGGAGCAGGAGGGTGGTGCTGCTGCCTCGCCCCACATCCTGCCTGCCCTGTCCTCTGCTGTGGCACCAGGAGGAGCTGGCACTGTGGCTCTGGGGTGAGCAAAGATGTCTCACAGCCAAGACATGGAAATTTGAACTCCAATGATGGTCTACCACTCAAGATACTTGGGGGTTTTTTGCCCAAGCCCAACCTGGATGGTACTGTGAGCACTACTGGATACCAGAATAAAATAGAGAACCTGGAAGCTAGATCTACGAGCCAAAATAGTAGTCAAAGATCAAAGAAATGAAAGCATATTTAGATTTTTGAGGAGGGAAGCAGTAATCTCTGAACAGGAGCTTAGCAATTCAGAGCCATTTGGAAAGCAGTGGAAGAGATGCACGTACAAAAACAGACACCAGAACACAAATCCAGTGTGAGATAACTCTGCATCAGATCAAGGTGGATCATAGGCAAGAACATAGGCAAATATTGAATAATGTATTCAGCAGAGGTGTTTGGGGGAGAATTATAGAAATCATCGAGGGATGCTGAGACATATCTAAGGATTAAAATGATGAAGCAAACCTATGAAAGCATTCATAGAGCTGCAGTTCCAGCACTGACTTCCAGTAGGCAAACTTTGATCAATCACATAAGATTTAAGAATCACAGAGAAATAAAAGTGAAAATTAAAAAGGGGAAGGTTCAAGGTCGTCAGTATGTCAGAGTAGCAGGAGAGAAACATGAGGAAAATGTGGGTTGCCTACATCTCTCATAAGAAAAGGCAGCTCTCACTGATATCAAGAAAAGTAACTTGCACATAACTGAAGGCAGACTGTGCCCAGGAGTCATCCTCTGAGACTGTCAGCTAAGCACCTTTCAAAAGCATTAAATGCACGTGCTAAGATATATCCCTGGCTGTATGAAGCCACTTAGCAAGAACCAAGTGACAGACCCTGGGAATGCTTTGCAAGATCAAAATCTAGACTACTACATCTCCATTTTTTTCCCATTTGGAGATTAATCCAACACTGAAAATCACTTCCAAAACACTTAAATTAGGAGAACTGAATTCTCAGATCTGTATGAATAATGAGGATCTCCCTAAGCAAATCAAACTAACATTGCCTGGTTTTTTGTGGAGTTTGCTCAGATTGCCTCTGTGTGGTTCCCAATATTTAATAAGGCATGAGATGTAATAGAAGTTTTTTCTTCTAAGCAGAAACATTAGGATCACCTCTTTCCACTCACTGGCTACATCTGTATAGGAAAGTCTTAAAGACCTCCAACCCTGTGCCCGTCCCCACAGCTGCTTGATTCCAGGGAATGCAGTCTGAAACATTTCCTGACTATGTTTTAGACATCACAATCCTGTGTGCTGGTCAGTGGCTTTCCAGTGGACCTCTTGCAGTGGTCCCACACTAAATCACTATATGTCCAGAGCTGCTGCTATTTTGGTGTATTTTGCGAGTTTAAGCACTAAATGTTTAAAAATTAAATTTTCAGTGTGATGACCTTGGAATCATTCAAGGATACCAAGAAAAATATATTAATTGAGAGAAATCTTCAACTTCTCTACAGAACTTACAGGGCTGTTTCTTCTTTTTGGTTTTTGATATGTTCAATGTCTTTCTCTGTTTTAGTTTTCTAAGTGTTTTCATTGATTTCTTCTTCATTTTCAGCACAAACTGAACACAGTTAATCAGTAGATACAAAATGCATCCTGCAACATTGCCAGTAGCCTAACATAAGTGGATTCAATTGCTGAATTGTTGTAAGATTAAACCTAAGCCACAGTATAAGCTTCATTGATCCAAGCACAGCAAGATGTCCATTCAATAATATGTGTTTTAGCAAGGTTTTCCACTTGTAAAAACTTCCTGCAATTTAGCATTCATCCAATATGCACTATAAACACAGTGGATCAAATCTTGTATCAGTTTAAAGAACATCCCACTGCTTAGGAAGGAAGCGGGGTAGCTGGGTGTATTGTGCAAGCAGAGACACACAGGGAGTGAAGTTCACTGTCAGAAGAGGCTCATCTGTGGAAAATGGACACTAGGCTTCCTGACAAGCTCTGGGAAGACAGGGGATGAAAGCAGGAATGATGTGCTGGTGTTCATAAAGCCGTGGGGTCAGTGAAGCTGATGTTACCAGCAGAGCAGTTCCCACATGGAAGCACTTGCAGGGGAGAGGTGACAAAGAGCTGCTTGACTTTGGTCACTGGGCAGTGCCACCCCTGTGGTACCTGAGAATCCCTGAGCACTGTGTGCCCTCAGCAGGACACTGCTGCTGCCATGCTGTGCACACAGGAGCTCTGGGACAGGGCTGTTCCTGCCCTCACAGCCTTCTCTGGCTCTGGCTGTCTCTCCTCATAGCCTTGGTCCCCACCTGTTGACAAGAACATGAGATTTCAGTGGGAAACAGGGTCTAATACCACAAGAGACAAATAATGTGAGATTGCACATTGCTCTGGGGTGAGGAAAACAGGGCTAAGGGACACCAAACAGTGCTGCCAATATCACTGACACTTACCTGTGAATATTAAGGGCCCACATACCCTTCAGCATAGGCACTGACTGATTCTCTTTGGGCTGGAGCAGAGACAGGTGCCAATATGTGATTAACTCAGAACAGACCCCTTGTGACATTAGAAGTTGTAGGGTTCCTCCACGCAGGGATCTGTCAGCAAGACAGGCAAAACCCCCAAATGGCAGAGGTGATCTAAATGCATCCAAGGGCTCGTATTGCTGCTTACAATGTCCATCACCTGGCACAAGTCGTGAAATGATGTGGCTGTGATTAGACCACAAATGAAGTAGGGATGCTGATGCCAAAGGAAGAATCTGAATTGCAGACAGAGTTTCAAAATCAAGTATCTCTGTCAGGAAGATAGTGATTTAATAGCACCTAAGGCTGCTTTTTCATTAGAAGGTTTTCTTTCTTTGGATTTTTCTTAAACACAACTCTTATGTTGTTCCAGATGCCTAAATGTAGAAATTATTTTTCAGTCCTTCATCTTAAACCCTTAAATGCACAGCATGCAGACTTTGATATCAGAAAGGACTGACAGCATAATGACTTTACAAATATGCGAGGCTTAAAAGTACAAGCAGTATAGTCTAATTCACTGGATGTTGCTCTTGAGAATAAACTTGGGTACTGGTAAACACATTCCTGAATACAGTCTCAGCTGCACAAATACTTTGTCATCTTTCCATGCAGTTTAAAAAAGCCTTTTATTATATAAATGTCCTCATTTTTATTTTCCAATTGGGAACTTACAGCATATATATATATGTTATTCTTGGTGTTGCTTGAGGACTGAGTCATCCTTATTTCCATTGAGAATTGCCCCAAACTACTTTAGTTCCATGTAGGGAGCTATATTATTTTGCCTAATTACATAAAGATTTCAGATCACTAAGATTTTATGTTATTAACAGAAACATCAAATGATTTAAGCGAGTTCCTAGAATACCTAAGTGAAAAATCAAAACAAGTGCCTTAGAGGAACTGCTTCTTAAGTTTTGACAGAGTAGGGAAAAAAAAAGAAAGGAAAAAAAAAAAAAAAAAGTTAGTCAAATATTTTTCTCATAGGAAAACTAATAAAGAGAAAGGCATGGATGTCTTCCTTTCCAGGTGAAGCCTCCTGTGTCTAATCTTTCACATTTTTATTTAGCCTAAAACCCCACCCTGCAAAAACATAAACAGATCTTAAAATTTATGATCTTGAGAAGTTTACCCACATGAGCTTTTGCAGGATCAAGACCTGAGAGAATGATTTCTGTTCATAAAGCACTTTTAAAGTTTTATGTGCCAAATTTTGAGAACAATCTATTTTCACCCACCCACTCTGACCTTATTTGCTCAGCAGGCACTATTTCTAGAACTGCCAGAAACCTCAACATGGCTGTACATTTTGCTGTCGACTCTTGAGGAGATAAGGCCAGTGTTTTCCAATGCTTTATGCACTCAGGCAGCTGCTGGAATGGTTCCTCATAGACGTGCTGGGTACGGGGTTTTTCAGTGAATGCAGATTCAGGGAAGCCCTGCATAGGTCTATTAATTCCATGATTACAGTCCTGGGACACATTTCCTTTGAATACAAGGTATGGCTTGCCAAGAGTCAAAGTGGGAAAAATGGCCTTAGATAAACTTTAGTAGAGCAGAAACATATGAAGAGCTCATCAGAGGGTGTCTGGTTCCCCTTCCCTGTCCTCTCTCCAGGAGAACCAGGTGGCTTTTGTCACAGCAAAAATCAATCACACTGCTCCCTGCTCCCACCTAGTCACTGTGTGTGAAATCAACCCTATTTCTAGGGGTTTAAGTAGGATAATAGGGGAAAATGTAGTTTGCTTCAGCCTATGGATAATACAGAAGATAATAATCTAGAGCAAGATCTAGATTTAAGGAAAAGATCCTAAATATACGTTTGTCCAAAACTTCCTACTTTTTCTAGGAGTTCCAAGTGTGTGAGCCAAGACACTGGCCTCACACCTCCCTAAACTCTACTATGATATTTGAAAGGTATCAGTTAATCATAGACTCATAGAATATCCTGAGTTGGAAGGGACCCACAAGGATCATCAAAGTCCAACTCCTGGCCCTGCACGGGACACCCCGACAATCCCACTATGGGCCTGAGAGCATTGTCTGAGTGTTCTATGAACTCTGGCAGGATTTGTGCTGTGGTCACTGTCCTGGGGAACCTGTTCCAGTGCCTGACAACTCCCTGGGTGAAAAACCTTTTCCTGATATCTAAATTAAACCTTCCTTGACACAGCTTCATACACACAGCATTGTCTTCAGTACTTTGTGCTTTACTATTCAGTATCTTGAGCTTCACACCAGAAAAGTTTCTTAAATACCATTTTGCATTTTATGATCAAAAAGAGCGAGAAGTGAGTAACTCCATAATTGGTAATGGAGTTTACAGGAATGTTCCTTCATCCATGATTGCTTTCCTCTCTTCTTCTCCTGAAAGGGGCATTCACTGCACAAACTGGTAGATGAATAAGACTGACAGTATTTGATTTGAAATTCAGACTAGTAGCTAGTTATTAAAGATAACAGCTTGTCTGAGCTTCTTAATATAAGAAAACCTTCCTAAAAACCAACTTTGATAAGCATAATAGTTTCCTTCGCCTTTTAAATTCAGGAGCTCAACATTGCCTTCAATGATAATTCACTTCAAACAGGACACTGCCAAAGCCTCTGGTTAAATGAACCATCACACTAACAATATTCAGCTCTTGAAGTTTCCTTTATATGTATCACACATGCCAAATTAAAACTAAATATTGAGCATATGGTCTGTGGGATTATTCCTGCAAGTAGTCACTATAGAACTTAGCACATTTCTGGAACATACTGGCAATTGACATATATATGACACACAATATTTTGAGAATATCCTTTGTAGACCCTGATAGGGTTACTGGATACAGTGTGGAGAAGGATATCTTGTGAGAATTCACTGAGACTTTTTGTTGCTGAAGCATGGGTTAGGAAATCCAGGGAGTGCTGCGCAGGGCACAGCACACAGCATGACTACAGGATAGATCACAACGGGCTCACGTTTTACAGATCAATCCCAGTTGTACTCTGAAATTTTACAAGGCTCAGGCAGACTCTCTGTGGTGCCCATCCATCCAAATTCATACTTTGGCTATATGGATACTCAATCTGGATTCAGTGAGCTGAAATAGCTGCAAGAAAACACAGGATGTAGATAACTGAGTCAAACCATTTGTATGCTGCAAGTAAAATTTTCTCCCATTGGTTTATCCTGCAGAAAGTGAGAGTCTTTGGGCTACAGCTAAAAGCTGAAAAGCACAGAGGATTAGAAAAGCTCAGTTTCAAATTCCTGGCTATCTAATTCACCAGCCCAAATTAATTTAAATATTTTTAAATCTGATTTTAAAGTAATATAAAATATTTATGGATTGTAATTACACTTGACAGAGTTGGTTAGTTCAGACAAAAGTATCAACAGACTGAACTGGGGAGCAAACACCTCCTCTGGGGGGAGGTGTTTATAGCTTGATGAAATATTGATACTGAAAACCCAGAAGCCTTTCCTTTGCAACTCCTGGGAACAGATTATTTCCCAGGTGTCTCCCACTACAGGGATTCCTTTCATGTGTAAGTAGCTCAGCAGAAGGTGCTGTGCTGGAAATCTCAGTGCAGTTACAATCCCTCTGCAGGGCACAAGAGATGGAGCCGTGCTGGGAGGACTCGCAGGCATCACGTCCTGGGAGAGCTTGTGCTTCCCATGTGGAGCCACCAGCACAGGGCTGCTGAGGGGCTGCCAGGGGGGATGGAAAGGTGCTGAATGCTGGCCTGATTTCACAGTATGTTTCTCTGAGCCTCAGCATGGGTAGGATTTGGAGGGATCTTTCCTAGTTAAGGGATTTACACCAGGAAAAAAAGAGGACAGTATTGGTCTCTTCATCCCTCAGCTGTGAAATACAGATATTTTCAAACAGGGACTTAATCTGTAGGAACCACTGCTTGCAACTTGTCCAAAGAAAATCTACACCTCTCTTGGTGTAATTGAGCAAGAAATATACAGTGTGGGCTCTGACTTTGATGTCTTGCTGGATGAAACTTAAAAGCCATGATGGCTTAGAGCAAGCATCAACACCATGAGTTTTCAAAATGAAAAGGCATCATTCAGAAAAGCAGAGATCAAGCTCCAAACATCCTTAGATATCACTGATAACTCACTTGTGAAATGGACATCTGCTGTTTCTGAGACTCTGCTGGATGCCCAGCAATTCAAAACTCTGCTGAAAGCTTGTACCATAAAGGTGGGAGCAGTGGCCAAAGTCTCATCAGCAAGAACGAATAGTTGCCCAAATATTACGTGATAGGCACCATTATAAGAACATGGAAGAGAGGAATGGCTTTAGTGGAGATATAAATAATGCAGACTGACACAAACACATGGGCTGTGTGAGCAGAGAGAGGCTGGCTTTCTGCACAAAACAGAAGTTATTTGCAAAAGGGCAGAGGACTGTGGATTATAAAATAAGTATTGAAAAGCTGCTACTCCATAAACATGGTAAGAGTGGTTTATCTGCAAGAGGATTCGAAGACCAAAGAGAATTTCACATGCTTAGATGAATGTGTTCCTGAAATTCTGCTACTCAGCTGTGGCTTCCCTCAGTGCAAAAATTGAAAGCAGAGATTTGATTTATTTATCAATAAATCCACAGTTTAATTGAACATACAGGAAAAAAATAGTGCCTGAGGATAGTTAAAGAAATACTAAACTACCCCCCAGAGTTTGCTGAATCTGCCACTTTTGTCCCAGCAAATTTCTGTGTTGGGACACCAATGTGTGGGGAATGAGCTTTTGCAGTGCAGGGGAGAGACCTGCATGAACCACTCTCTTGCTTTCCTCTTTTGCTGCCTTTACACATCCCCTGGGCTCCATCCTGGGCATCCTCTGCCTCAATCCACAGGCTGTGTGGTGCTAGACAAGAAAAGGGAAATGCTGGCCACGATGTTCAGAGAGACCCCTTGGTGTGTGCCCCTTTCAGCTCTAAATGAGTTCTTGGGCATCTCTCCCTAGACTCTGAAAAAGCAGAGAGAAGGAAAAAAAGAGGACCACAGCTTCCCCTCTCTTCCAGGAGATACAATACAGAGTCTTAAAGGATGGGTAGGAGAATATTTATTGTTGCTTCCCAATTCTGCCTTCCCCACCTTCAGCACCCTCCTTCTTTAAGTCCTGTACATCTGTTAAAACACAGCTGGATCTGGAACAATCAGAATCAGCAAAAAGATCCTGAGTTGTTTTGCTCACCTTTGACCTTTGCAATGCCAAGAAGCACCTTCTCAAAGTTTCTTTTTGCATTTTTTTGTTGATTGATTGTGAGTTTGTTTTTTATTAAAATTTGTGTGTGAGTGCAACAAAAGTGCAACTACAGCATTTCAGGAGCTGAGGAAGGTAGGGCTGACAAGGAGCTTAGAGGATGTTTGGTGTAGTCCAGCTCTGCTGAGGAATGTGGATCAAATATACCCAAAAAGGCTGACAGCTCTTTTATCTAATCTGGTTTTTAAGACCCCAAGTAATAAAGATTCTACAGACACTCTAGCAGCCTGTTCCAGAGTTTACCTAGGTTTATAGTTAGAAAGATAACCCAAATCTCCTTTCTTGGAAATTAAAGCAATATTTCCTGCCCTAACCTCAGAGGACAACGGATTAGTATCTCCTTTTAGTGGCTTCTTATAGGCTGGAAGTCTGTTATCAAACCTCCTCAATTGTGTACAGGAAACAAACTCAGTTTCTCCAACCTTTTCTCATAGTTTATAGGTTTCTATTTATTCCTATACCTGTCCAGTGGGACCGAACCTTTTATTTTAAAATATGGTACTTAAACCACATTCTGGGTAAACTGGTAAACCTCCAATAGTTCTGAGCACAGCAGAGTAATGATGTTTGACATGTTACAAGCAGTGCTACTGTTAGTACATTTTACAAGATTTGCTTTCTTATGAGTACATCTCACTTCTCATTTACTGTGGATGTTATCACCTTCAGATCTTCCAGGCTTCTTCTGCCTTTTTGGTGTGCAGAGATTTGGCTTCTCCTGCCTATATATAGCTCTTTTTATCTCACTTGAGTGAATGTGACCTTGTTAAATTGGAATCATTTCCCTGGTTTACCAAGAGCACCAGTTCTAATTGTGGTGCTGTAGTATTTCCAGTTCCTTCCAAAATGCTGTCATTTACAAATGTTATAATATCTAATTTATTCTTTCCAGTTATAACCTGCTTAAAGTTAGGCTAAGAAATACATGCTTTCTTGAGAGTTCCTTTTTCCATTTTCTTGAAAGCAGGTACCATTTCTGTCCTCCTCTGGTTTTCTGGGATTTGACCTATCCTCCACAAGTTCCACGAGATGATAACTAATAATTATGAAATTGCATTGGTTAATTCCTTAACTGCTTTAGGGCGACAGGTCTTCCTGTCTACAATACCTGCAACTTAACTAAATCTTCTCTAATTCTTTCTCTATTCTAGTTCACACTCCATTGCTCTGTTAAAACAAAATGATCAAGTTACAATTAACCTTCTTTGAGGAAAGACCCAAAGATACGATTTCATGAGTGAGCAAAATTGCCACCGCACCCTCTTGGCTCCCTTCCCCCCTTAAAGAAAATCTCACAAAGCTTTTGAGAGGGAGAATTTGCAAAAAGTAAAGTGAGAAAATAGCAAAAGCTGTTATGGCAACTTGAACTCTTCCCTATTTATCTCTTTATGTTGTCTGCTAGACTTCCCTCTTTGTTCTAATTAATTGGCAAACTCCTGCTAAAGTCATTCATTTCTCAAAACTTATTTATTTTGCTTCACAACATTTATTTGCACAGCACTACTGTTGTGTACAAAGATTACTCTTTAATGGAGTTCAGAACACCCTTGCACAGCATGCAATTCTGTTCAGTCCAGAGAATAGAATACACTGTATATAGAGCTGTAACTTAAATTAATCTTATTTAGTTTTACTCTGCTTGATTACTCTTTATGTGCTTTCTTAAAGTCATGTGATTTTTACTTTTTATTTTGACTATTTTAATTACTTGCTCTCACAATATATTTACAAGGATATTCCACAGCTCTTTTCAGAGCAGTTTGCATTAACTAACTGAAATAGATTTGCTTTTGCAATAACAAAATTAAAAGAATACAATCTTTTTAGATCTCAACTATGTATTTAAATAAAAATGAGTCAAAACTTGTAACTTCATACTTTAAAATACAACATTTAAAATGTTGGCATTGTTTCAACACGTCTGGATGTGAACATACCCCATGTGAAGGTCTGTTTTAGAGGCTGTCTGGGCTGCAGCCACACAAGGCACAGCAGGAAGACACATCTTTATATTGCTGGAGAACAAATACAGATGAGTGTTGGCAGTGTTGATCTGAACCTCCACCCAGGTTTGATCTTCAGAGCTGGCTTACAGATACAACAGGAAATAAACCTACAGGACTTTAAGGGGGGTTAGCATCACCTGCAGTAAGACTGGTATCTGTAACCTTGGCAGAGGCGGAGGCAAACAGTCCTGAGCCATTCAGACCTGGTGCAGCCAGTCCTGGGCACTGCTGGAGCAGCACCCAGCCCAACCCGTCTGGGCCAGGGGGAAATAACAATGGAGTTTGCCTCGGGCTGGCTTAAGCAGCTTGCAGAGCCTCCAGCAGATCCTGGCATTCAGTCAAGCGCTCAAGTCAGCTGCTGTCAGTGCCCCCAGCAGGCAGGATAAGCTGTGTGTGCTCCCAGGCAGGCCCAGCACAGGGCAGGAGGCTCAGGCCAGGCTGCAGAGCACAGCCCAACACCAGCTGCTGCCCCAGCCCTGCAGCAGAAGCTGCCACCTCCAGCTGACACAGAGCCAGCACCAAGGGGGCTGCAGGGAGAGCAGCTGCTGGGAATGCCACACAGACTCTTGCTGGCCAGAGGAATGCACCTCCTGTACTCTGCCTGTGCTGGTTATTTCCCTGAGGACAGCGAGTGTCACAAGGGGAAAAGAGATGAAGCTGTGTTTTGGATCTTATCGTTGTTATTTAAGCGACCAGTTAAGCCCGAGTCTGTCAGTGATAGATAGAAATAACACCTGCCTGATCTGAAAACAGGAGCCTCAGTGACTTTACCATTCACTGCAGATAAGCATTATCTTGCCTGGTCACAGATGCCCATGTTAACGCTGCTGTTGCTGCCAGTGTCTAAGAGGGCAGCTGCCTCCATCTGCACATCCAACAGATGCACAGATGCCACTGGTACCTCTGCTTGCTAGATAAAGCCAACCAGTAATATCAGCAGACCCCAAGCTAGCTTTATTTAACCAGCATGGGCACTGGTGACATGTGAGGGCATGCAGAGCTGCTCTCACACACACTGACAGTGACGCTGTCAAGTGCTCAGTTAAGGGTGGGGATGGCTGCTGCCAAATATTTCACATGCAGATAGAAAGCCAAGTTATTTACCTCATTTTATTTACAGTTATAGGGGACTGTTGAACAGCATGTGAGTGCACTACAATAATATTGATAGAGAATATTAAAAGCAGAAATAGAGATCAGCCAATATAAGGAAACTACTAACTTGAATGAAAGGATCTAAGAGGAGGCCACACTGAACAGCTCAGGAAAACCAACCCACCAAAACAAAAGAGAATGATTCCCAGGTTTCATTAGATAAATCCTCAGTCTTTCACTAAAACAAAATACCCTTGACATGATGGTTTCTCTGAAGCCTCCAAAGAGATTTTTTTCTCAGCATACTTGAAAGATTTTCATAATCAAGGACCTGAAAATGCATAATCTCTATTTGGTCTGATCTGGGGTGACTAATTCCGAAAACTGATTTACCTGCACTGACACTGAGGGACTGGAACCAAAAGAGAGCATTTAACAATTCAGAAGTCAGTCTGTCCATTCTAAGGTCAGCATGAGTTTTGCCATCGGTCTTAAAATAGTGGCAGAAATTCTTATCCCATGTAGAGAGATGCTGGATTACTTTACTTTCATATATAACTAATAGATGGCTGGTACTCTAAGCATGACTAGAAGGTTTCTCTTTGGTAAATATACTCAGATTTTGAGACAAATTTTAATGGGCAAAGCTCAAGTCTGACTGGAAAAGCTGTTTTCTGGATCACTGACCCAAGTAAGTCCAGTTTGTGAATGATCTATGTGACAATGTACCAAAAGATTGTTTTAGAAAAACAAAGTTGTGTTTGCTGTCAACCTGATTTCTGCTGCTTTAACTGGACTTCGAATGAGCTATCAAAGACAGGTGCCCATTAGTGGAGGTTACAGCAGAAGCCACCACTGTCCTTTGCTGAAAGCCCCAGCATCAATTGCCTGAGCCCCTCGGGTTGTTTGTAAGGGCTGCATTAAACCAGCTCCCTCAGCTCCTCCTGTTGTCATTGCAGCACTGCATCACAGACAGCACCTGGCTTCTTTCTAACCAAAGACTACGGAAAACGGGGAGAACAACATAAAGAAGAAAATCACTAAGCAAGTTGAAATCTTTTACCTGAAAGTATATTTGATCCAAAACAATCCTTTTGTTTGAAGATATGACCCCCTTGAAAGTTACTGAGCTTTTCTCAAAGGTAGAAATTTTGAACTATCATTGTTCTATAGTGGCTTGTTTTTAACTGTTCTTTCCTTCATTCTTTTCTGCCATAGAATGTCTTAAAATGATTGATTTGATGGTTCAGTTCTTTACTTTTCAGTTTTTCTATTTCACTATTATTAATTTGTCTTGTTCTGCTGCTTTTCAAATTTTTTCCCGCTCTGCTAAAGTTAAAGGACAGAATGAAATATTAAAAAGACCTATGTCAATCTCTTGGCTGGTGACCAAAGGGTTACAAATATTTTCAGCTGCACATTCCAGCTCCACAGATCCCAAATTATTGTCCAGGTAATTGTATTGAAAGTGGTTCACATTCCTATTCATAACTGCTAGGCCCTAAAAAACCAGAGAGTAATGAAAAATACTGTGGTCATTTCTCATACTGAGAGTGGCCTCTGCAGTAGAGAATGAAAGGTAGGAGGGAGAAAGGTCCAGTGAGGAAATAATAAAAATCAGCTTCAGAAAGTTTTTGTTAAAGCTGTAAATTAATATTTGCATGGAAGAGAGAAGGTTTTAAAATATGAAAACACAAACACATTTGTGCATTTAACGGAATGCTTTGATTCCATATTGTAGTTCAGCTAAAAATTCTATGCCACAGAAAGCAGTAATTATTTCAGCTTTGCATATTGTAAACCTGGTCACTGTCATTCTTTCTTTGCCTCCACATGCCTCAATGCCACATTTTCTACAATCGTGGGGAGATTGCCTTGGCTCTCACTCAGCTGGCTCAGCTAATGCAATTCACAGGCCTTCAAATGTAAGCTTGTAAACTGTTTAGTTCTTTTTCTCTCTAACAGCTTGTCTATTAACAGCCCATTGAATGGAGGAGGGAGAAGAAGCTAGTGAGACCTCTCTTGGTATTGTTCAGCAGTGACCCTGGCTCTCTCGGATTGGTGGCCAGTGCTCACTGAACAGCGTTTGTCAGTACGTGTTGTTTCGCTGGATAATGGGGTATTGTGCGAGCAGCCGTCTGGATTAGTAGCAGGTAACAATAAACTGGGAAAGTAAGTCTCCTGTGTGATCTGGAAAGGTCATAAGAACGATGTATAAAAATCCAAGAGAATGCTCATTAGGACGGCCTGAGTACTGCAGGAAAACCTGTGCGGTGTTGAGAGATCTTTGTCCCAACTTCCCTCTGCGCATTGCTCAGGACCCTCATCACTGCCGTGTCCTCCGGCTTGGGATGGGCTTGGGGAGTGAGGATGGTTCACTGCTGCAGGATTTTCAGGCTGTATGCCCACTGCTCATGGACTGTACTCACTTGGTACAGGTGGGCTTTGTCGGGATACCAGGATCGTGAAATCCTGGGACAGGAGCATCAGAGCGCAGACCCACGATTCCTGCAGCTGTATGGTGGAAGGTCGTGCAGTCCATTGCAGTGAGAAATGTGGTGCATGCGGGGCTGGCTCCTGCTCCAGCACTGTTGTTCCACTGTCGCCGTGCCGAGATTCCGTGTCACGCAATGAGCCTGCCACACCCTCTGCTCTCCTAATGGATTACACAAAATCGCTAGTATTTTATTACTGATGGCTGAGATTCTTTAACTTTTCTTAGTGTTCTGTATGGCATTACCAGGCAAGTTGGCGGCTCAGCGTTCAGCAAAGAGGATCATGCTTGGCACAGATTTCTCCCCTTCCAAAATCCCCGACCCGCTGTACTTACGGGCCGTTCTGCTACAGAAACACCGTGTTTCCAGCTTTGTATTTCGCTGTGCTAAGTGTTGCAGATCTCGTGTTATCTCCCAGACAGACTGACAAGGCGGCAGCACGCAGAAATCAGGTTTCCAAGGAGTGATTTATGAGACGCGAAGTTGGCCGTGCGCGCATTGCGACTCCCCCGTGTGGCTCGAAGCCGCCTCCGGCTCAGCCCGCCGGGCTGGGACCGCCCGGCCTCACCCCCGGCCCGGGGAACACTGCCCAGCTCAGAGTGACCGTCGGCATGCAATTAATATTGACCCCGAGAGAACAGTGTCATGTTGTTGTGTTTCTGCTGCAGGGGAAAAAAAAAAATATATATATATATATTTTACTAAATGTGATGCTATGGTCTCATATTCCCTTGCTATTAGTCTTAACAATTTAATTCTCAGTTTCCTTCTTCTCCATCAGTATGGCTTAAGATGATACCTTTAATAGATGCTAAAATCTATTTGGACATCATTAGTTGTTTTAAAACTGGCATTAGAAATTTGTGTGGACTAACACAACAGTTCAAGGTTCTAAACACATGTTAGCTGTATTCCTCTTCAGGTCGCTTATGATAAACATTCCCCCTTTTTGGCTTAGCTATGAAAGCGTGGTTTTCAGTCCAGAATTGAATATTTTTACCCCAAACAACAACAAAATTACAGTTTCTGCTACTATGTTTTTTATGTCTTATGTATATTTTCTCGGGCATGGGCCAGAGGAAGCAATTGTCTTCTTCCAAATTGAAGGGTTTGACTCTGTCCCATGTTACACTGTCTCAAATTACCTGTCAGCGCCATGAAGAGAGGTTAGACTCACACCAGCATAGACAAAGGTAGAATTGCGCCCAAAATGTTTATTGTTTTCAGGAATTTGGCAACCTCTTCTCCCATTCATCTGGAATCAACAAAAAGAGATGCTGAAATTCTAAAATGTTTTAGAAAGCCCTCCAACACTGTAGCTGTGAGCAGGATGCACTGTAACTACCAGACCTTAATGACACAAAGATATGCATCATGAACTTGAAATCTGGGGAGAAAAGATAAGGGCACAGCCTTGCCACACTCCCACAGTAGCAAAACACTGCAGAAAGTAACAACTGCGTTTTTGTAGTATTTGGTCACGTCCCTCCTTGCACTGGCAAAACTTTCACTTGGACCCGAGTAGGTGCAGCTCCAGGAAAGTGAATGCCCAGTGGAGTTCTGCCCAGCTGCAGTGGATCTGTATTCGATGGCAATTGAAAAGATGAATGAAAATCATTTCTGTTGCATTAGGGATGTAAGCTGTCAGGGATTTGGATTACTGCTTATTCAACTTTTGGGACAGAATCTTTACGCTTCCAAGAAATCCTTTTTAGTCCAGGCATCAAGAGGAGACAGGATGAACTCCAAGTAAAAAACTGGAGTTTGCAGACAATTATCTCATGCTCCTGACACTGGAGAATAAGGGAATGGAAAGCAAAAGTAGAGAAAACAGAAGGGACTTTGTGGGTGTGCTGTACTGCCAAACCTCAGTGGCCTGGATACATTGTTGTTGTTGATCTATCTCCATCGGTGCTTATGGGTATGTATTGATCGGAATAACTCACGTCTGAGGGGTCACTGGGGCATCTGATTTTATTCCTTTCTTTGGGAAGTTGATTAATATTGACACTTCTTCATTTAATTGGGACACTGACTGTGGAATCCCTTTTTAATGGAATCATATTAGCTAATGTACTGCCTGTCCACACTCAAATCCAGAGTGCTTTACACAAGCCTGTATTTGAGTAACTGCTAATGTTTTTTTTAAAAAAAATACTCAAACACCAAAACCAGAGAGGAATAGCAAAGACAGAACTATGCTGTAATCTTCAATCTGCATTTCTCTGTTGCAACACAGAGACCCAAAATAAAGTAAGAGTTACTTTTCCTGTACCTCACAAGTGTTATTTCTTTCCTTGTTCTGTCGAGGCCATTCCTCCCTGCACCCTCCCACCAGGGGCTGCATTAGTTTCTGGAATGTAATTATTCACATCTGTATGAGCTCTTGTAAGACATTACCATAACTAAAAAAGATAGCCAGAACATGCAAGTTTGCACATCGTCTTATTCCTACAGTCAAAGAGAGTGTATCTCTGAGTGAATATGGGTATGGCAAATGCTGCTCTTTAACTTTCTCTTCTTTCCTTAAACAGATCGGGAGTCTGCTTCTACCATTTATAGAACAGATTTTTTGTTTCTCGAGAGTGCTCTCCTGGGATTGACTAGGAAAGTGTTTTTTGCAGTCTGCTTGATTGGTCTTCATTGTGGAGCAATTCCAGGGGTCTGGCTTTGGACACCATTGGCAATGGGTTTACAGCAGAAGGTCATGTGCTGTTACAGAGTCATCATTGCCTCTCCCCTTGGGACCACAGCACACCTGTGTCTTTACCCTTCACCAGTAGCTTCTGACACATCTTTTTGACATCCATGCAGGAGGGCAGGGACAAACAGCACTTCTTTGGCAGAAATCAGCAGTGGACTGAAAGAGGGGAAAGGAAGAGCAAAAATTCCATCTTCAGTGAATTTATTCATTCTCACCAATTTTGTCAGTGATTTCAATGATGTTTTGGTTGCAATGCATGAGGCCTTTAAAAGAGTAGGTATCTCATTATGATACTGGCTTTGTGGAGTCCAGGAAGACAAGGGGGCTGGAAGGTGACTTTACCAGAGACAAGAAGATTGCTTCTGCTAACTATGTCTGTAACATGTCTAGATCTAGCACGCCACACCCCTACTGCTCCTTACAGCAGCTTGTATTCAGCCTGAGCTCACACTGCCTGCAAAACCCTGCCTGTCCTTGAGTCAACTTCACTGCGTAGAAAAACCCAACAGTTGCAGTTATCTCCCTGGCAAGCTGCACAGTAGTGGAAAAACATCGAGCATGGATAGAGCCTTCTCACTCAAAGCATTTCTGCTTCTCAGCAACTGAGGATCCCAACACTTTAATTGAATCCAAATAGTATTGAAATCTATAAACAATATTTGTATCAATAATGGAAGACCCTAAGTCTGATGTCTCATCAGCTTCCACCTTAAATTCTGCCAAGACAGTAATTCCCACTGAGTCCCAGCCATGGTCACAGACAAGCAGGACAGAAAACTGGGTCTTTCATCTCATCCCTCAGCTCTAGTCATGAACATGCTTGCTCTGCTCGCTGCCACACTGATGATAGATTTTTATGCTCTTCTTTTAACAGGAGAGGATTTGTGAATTAAACATACGGCCCTAGCAAGGTCGTACCACAGGACTCTGAACTACAGCTGCTTTTGAAAGAGAAACTCGCTGCTGATCAGTCCAGCCCTCCACACACACTTGTACAAACACAGCCATTTTGAGGCCATTTCGGGAGACAAAAGAACTGTTTGACTTCAAGGTTAATTCGAAGTCTTCAAGTAGGCATCTCAGCATGTGACCAAGTGTCTGTTCTGAGTGATTTAGCCTAAGGCTACCCTAAGGTGGTGGCTCCTTTTTTAGAACACAAGGAAATAAATGTATTGGTCTTCCAAAAAAGCCTTGTGCAAACCCTGTGGGAGACTTCCCAGCAAGGACATCTTGGAGTATCTCTCAAGTCAGTGCTCATTCCTGTCGTGCTGGTTGAGCTGTAGATGGGCAGCCTGCAATACCTGCAGCAATCTCTGACCCACAGCCTGTCTTAGCCAGAGTTTGCATCACCCATTAATATTTTTCATACCTTTCGCTTTACCTGCATCTCTGAGTTCATTTATTTTTATGTCTTCATAAATCAAACAACACAGCTCATTGCTATGATTATATTGAAATAAAGCCCTCTCTTTTATCACAGCACTTTGCTTGCCCTCCACCTCTGGTTCTCAGCAGGTTCTCAGATGCCTTGTTAAGAACTTCAAAGCCTCACAGCATAATCTGAGAAGAATACCTCTGTCCTGAGGCTACGAGAAACTAACTCTGCAATAGTATAATTTATGAAACTACAACTTCAGCATCCTTGTTTTCCTTTCCATGCAAAGCTGAACAGGAACTAGGACTGCTGAATTAACCTGGAAGTTTATACATCACATTAGTTATCATCTGAACTGTAGCTGCTGCTTTGTTCTTCATGTTGAATTATTCTTTCAGGGCTAGATCCTCACCTGTTCTTTTCCCCACAGGTTAACCATTCCAGTGAGGTTGGCTGTAAATCAAGGGAAATTCATCCCTTTCTTTCTAGACACTAAAAGTGTAACTTTCTGTATCTGACTTTTTTCTTTGATTTTTATTTCTCCAATCCTTTACAGAATCATTATAGATGTTAAGAAACCTGTTTTGGAAATGATTAATGCTATTAATAATTTTCTAATTCAATAAAACCTCTCATCTTTGAACTCCTTGCAATATTTTTCTGCTTTCTTCAGCTTTTCACTAATTCAAACATATGACAAATACAACTCTTTGTTTCAGTTTTCTATTATTTCTCATGTCTGATCAAATAAATTAACAGACTTTCATTTCTTTCCCAGGAGTCATGCCCGTATGTTGATGAAGGCAGCATAAAAATATTACTTGTTCAAACAGGAGGGGGGAAAAGAAGGATAGAAGTTATCTTTTATTCACTGTTCCAAGCAAACCAGGGCTGCAGGTCCCATTCCTCTCACCTTGACATCACCTGCTTTGCTAAAGCATAAATACTGCAAGATTTGCAGAGCACCCATTGGTCTGGTTTAGCTGCACTGGGTTATAATGTCCCCTTTCGATCCCTTCAATGCAGCAGCAGTTATTTTAATCATGCCACAGGACTTCAGTCATTGGGAAGGATCAGCTCTCCTGCCTAACGTGGCTGCCCCACAGTCAGACAGCCCCAGCCCAGCAGAGCAGCATCCTGCTAATGCACTTGGCTGTGTTTGGGTAGTTAAAGACCCGTCTGCAAGGCCAATTTGTACCTGGGTATTGTTGATAGACAGCGTGCCTCGGGCACAGAGATACTGCATGCAGGAAATGGATTCTCATTTAACCGTGTTTAATTTGGTTCTCTGCATCTCCATCATCCATCTCTCCATTTCCCTGCCCACCCAAATTGCTAATGCGAAACAAAGCTACTTCTGCCACCACGGCTCCTAAACGGATGTGTGACGATGCAATGATTGATTTCTCACTGCAGGAAAAGTGGGTCATTGTACATGTTGTACCACAGCAGGCTGAACCGAGCTGGTCGTGCTGACACTGGGCTTTTACAGATTTGTTTTAAGAAGTTCAGACCTGAGGCGACTACTGTGAATATCCAGGCGCAACACCTCTGGTTTTTGATGGGAGCACTGCCATTCTAAAATCTTCCTTAGCAGCTTAGAGAGATCTGAAGTCATCTGTGCTCCTCAGGAGACAGTACTCTGATGATGCATTTTATATCTTACTTTCATGTTTGCACCAAAAACGGAAAATGCAAAATTCCTCCAATTCCAAGATATGGGTCCAGTTTCAGGTTTGTCATTTTCCAGGAGAGAAAACCCTGAACTAATTGCACCATTTTAAATATAAAATGGTGCAATTAACAGCTTTTGCAAAGGATTTTGAATTAGTGAGAAAAATACTAATTCAAACTGCTCTTTGAAAAAAAAAAATCCACTGCTTTTACTCTTCTTTTGTGATATTGCAATAGTGTGTAATAACTTTTCTCATGTAATGAGACCTGTTGAAACCCACTTTTAGATTGAAACACTTTAAGACTGCCTCTTATGATACCAGGGAGACATCATTCGAAGAGGCAAGTCTCAGTATTGGTGCAGAACCTGCCTCCCTATCTGCTGAAATAGAACAGCAAAGTTGGAATCAATTGCTGAAAGGGGAATATTTTGCAGGTTTTTCTCAATTGCCCAATAAGTAACTGAGCCCAGATGTCATGGCAGAATCCAAAAGGTCAAGGCAGGTGGGGATTTGGTTTTGATTTTCATAGGAACAACAACAACAAAAAAAAATCAAGAAAATTTAGCTCTTAAAATTGTATCTTTATTTTTATGAGAGTTTATACCAATCTTCAAACGCCACTCGTTCTGGGAAATGATTTAATGAACAGGTTGGATGAGACCTTTCTCCAGGGCCTATAAATTTTTGCTTTGCTTTAAACAAATCCTTACACAATTACCTTCTCTAATTTTTGCACATCCCAATGGGTGGTGTCCTCAAGGGCAGAAAATATCTAATCAGGTCCTTCAATCCTTACACTTGAAAAATCCCTACTGGGATGAACAGTGCTGGCCAATAAAGACTACCCTTTTAGCTTCCAACTGGGATTTTTGGCAATCATGACCTGGTATGTGGAGAGAAAGTCAAAGGAAAGCCTACAAATGCCTCATGATGAGGGACCCTTTGGATGTAGCATAATCCACTGCCCTGACATCTTGTGCTTGAGCAGGGCAAACCTGGATGGACACAAAACCACCTGCAGACAGTGCTGTGTACCTGAGGGCATTGCTATAGTGATCCCTAAGCTGAGGAAGGGGGAGACAAAATCACTGCCATTCCACAAACGACTTCTGGATTTTCCTACTCTGTTCCTCCTGCTGCCAACCATCTCCTCTCCTCTGGAAACACCACAAATGTGGAAGGTTTGCAGGTGAGCAAAGAGGAGAACAGCAAATGACAGAGCCAGAGCTGAGCACACTACTCACTGCTAAACCTGGCCAAACCCTTTCCTTTCTGAAACAGAATCCCTGGAATGGATGTAATTAACAAAGAAACAGACAAAAACTACCTCTGAATGAATTTAAGTATCAGCAGACCACAGCACAGCCAGGAAATGCCAAGTACAAGCAACCAGCCCTTCATCCTGAATTCACACCATTCTCTGCTTCTGTTTCCTGTGCAAAATTATCACTCATTCAGAAACTGCTGCCGGGGAGGGTGTGTGTGGATGCAGGGTGGCTTGGGACAGCCTTCATCTGACTTTGCAGAAACACAAAACAATTATCTCATTTTGAGGTGGCTCTCTGGAAATATGTAGTATAATGCAGAATATTGGGGGGAGGGGGGGAAATAGCAATTTGGTGGGATGCTTCCAGCAAAAGCCAGAATGATGAGTATTACTGGAGGAGGAAAATCTGTGTGGTTCTAGGGGTAGTGGGGGTGGAGGTGTCTCTTGCAGTACCCAAAAAGACACATACCACTGGAGGAGAAAAAAAAATCTGTATGACTTCCATGAGGATTTCTGGAAATACCCAGCACAGCACTGAGCTATGTGATTCTGTGGAGGATCACAGAGTCATACAGGGTCTCGAAGAGGATGGAAAACTGCGTGGTTTTGGGGCGGGGAGGGGGGTCGGACCCCTCTCACAGTACCCCGAGCGATGCACACAAGTGAGGGGGGGACACGAAGGACAGGGCCACTCATCACCAATCTGCGGACACCCCCCCC
>VZSR01001459.1:4000718-4075621 GCA_013398615.1 Brachypodius melanocephalos
CCCCTTCCCTTCGAACCCCACGCTCGCTGCCTGTGTATCGCTTCTCGCCCCGCACCGAGCCGCAGGGCTCGCGTGTAGCGAGGCCGGGTGGGCGCTCGCCCGTCCCGCGCTGGGACCCGCGGCCGCGCCGCTGCCCCCGGCCCGGGGGAACTCGCGGGGCTCGGGCTCCCGCCGCCTCCGCGCTGCCCGGGCCGCCCGCCAGGGGCGCTGTGGCGCCGCCGGCGCCCCCGCGGGGCGCGCGCCCCTCCGCCGGCGCGCAGCGCGGGCCCCGCCCGGCGCGCTCCCGAGCCGCGCGCGCGCCCCGCGGGCTCCGCTCCCAGCGCCCCGGGCGCCCCTTGGGCTCGCCTGGTTCGCTTTGCCCGGGGCCTCCGCCCGCCCGGCGGGGATGGGCCGGGGCTCCGCGGTGTGAGCGTCTGGGGCAGCGCCAGCCCCTCTTCCCGAGGAACTGCCACCCCCACCGCGGCTTCTCCCGTCCTTCCGTGGGCTCCTGAGGCAGCCCTGGCTGTTCGCCGCGGCCAGGTCTGCAAGACTCTAAACAAATAATGAAATTCTGGAGGTTTTATAGGAACTTCCACTTATGTTTTCCTTGGGGTTTTTTTCCCCCTCCTCTTAAATTTTTCTTCCTGGAATACCCTTTTTTTTTTATAACACCAAATTCAGAGCTAAGCAGATAGACCCATCCCATCCCGTTCCTTCCAGCAGCTTCTCACATGGTAGAATGATTTGAAGCAAAAAGAAACTAAGCTGGGGAGAGGGTTAATACCTCTGCAGCTTTTGACGAAACATTTATCTTCTTTGTATTGATTTCTTCTCAATTTCAGCCCTTGGAGTGATGCCTTTCTCTCTGGTTCTGATATATATTGTATAGTAATTACATCTAGAAGGCAGGCTCCAGGAATGCTGCAGGAGAACAAGCCCTGATGTTGGTTTAATATGACAGTATTCTATGACTTGCTGATTTAGATCAGCGATGTTTGAACCAGATAATATTTGCGTTATGGTTCGAATATGAAGATGGATGCAAGCAGAGGATAGTAGGACGCTTGCAGAGTGTTGGTAAACTCTTTAAATCCAGAAGCCATAAAACAGCTGTGTAATACTCGGGAAATGTTTCAGGGCTGTTCCTTGCTAAAGGCTTGCCTGGAAAGCAAACTATTTTCCAGAAAGGCTTTTTAATGCCTTTAGTTTTTGTACAGCGCTACCATGTTAGACCTCGGTGCCTGGCTTGCTGAGCTCTCCTCTGAAGAGCAGCGGTACCTGGGCTGTGTGTGCAGCATCGCGGGGTGCTGAGTGAAACATCCCGACAAACCGCCTCCGACTCTGATCCCGCACATCAGAGATGCCCGAGGCAGGAAAGCTGCAGGGAGGATCTCTGAGGGCTATAACAGGACATTGCTGCTGACAACATCCAATGGCAAATCATCGGAATTTGTGTTGGCAGGGAATCCCGGCCACATATTAACCATTTAGTATCTACTGCAAATGTTTCTGTACCTTTTTATAGCATTTTCTATAGAGAGGATTAAAGAAGTAAGGTATATGTCAGCTTGGTGTTAATTTGCAAACATCTTTCTTCCCTCTGCTTCATATCTAGCTCCCTTTACATGGAAGAGAGGTCACTACTTACTTTCTCCCCTGCAAATCACTTTACTTTGTGAGGAAACATAAAGGCCGTTCTTTTCTGTGTCCAGTAACAATAAATGAACCATGTAGAAAATAAATCTTTGCCGTATTTCTTTGTTAGTAGTGTTGTAATAAGATTTCACTGTTTAAGTAGGTATTTTTGTTGTTCCTTTGGTTGCAGTAAGAGAAAGGAGTCACTCTGGCAAAAAAAAATGTGGGTAAGGTTTTCCTCTTTCTGAACAGTTTAGTGCATTTCTCTGTGGGCTTGTCACTGGTAATTGCATTGGTTAATGAATCAAACCAAGACAAGGTAAGAGAGGTTGTTTCCATGGGGTCTGTTTGCTCTTTAATCTAAATTCACAGCACCAAAAATCAGTAAGACATAAATATTAGCATTACGGTGATATCCCTACTACCTGATATCTTGGTGCTTTGCCAAGAGAGAGTAAATATTTTTTTGTAAAGGAAAAAGTACACATTTATGCAGTTCTTAGCTTTTGCTTTGACAATCCTGTCGTCTAAGGATTGACAATTGCTACCATTTTCTTAGGCTAGATGCATAAAAGAAAATAATTTTCTTGAGTCTGGATTAGCTCTTTATAATGAATGAAATTGTTGCTAACCTGGTAACTGCCGAAATGGGGTTTGGATTTTGAATCTTCGTAGATCTAAGCTGAGAGTTAATTTTGCATGTAACTGTCTTCTGCTTGGAGGAAAAATTATACTGGGAGCTATGCCTTGTGAACTAAGTCAATACTCCCTCAGATATTTTTAAAGGTACAGAGAAGACTGGCTTTGTCTAGTAAAGGTTTTACAGAGGAAGGTGCATTGTGCACGTAGAGAAATACGGAATGTACAGGAGAGGGCCCTCCAAGACTTTATTTGGTCCTGTGGCTTTTATGAAGATGACACTTCGTACATTTTAATTATCCCTTATTTTCAATGCTGTTTCAAAGTACGCTCTGTGTTACGGGAAGTTGCTAATGGAGTCCTTGCAGATAAAGACAGTCGAGTGAGCCTTCCCAGGCTGCAAGAGCTGAGCTCGTGATTTGCTTCTTGGGGGGGAACTCCAGGGAGAGCTTTGCTGTCCCTTAGCAGGCTTGTGGTTAACGGGGCCTGGACCTTTCAAAAGTCCCCAGGTAGTCACAGGAGCTGTCTGTCCCAGCAGCCAGAGGAAGAGGCTGCCTAAAGTTGGGAGGGAGGAAGAGGCATCCCAGAAGGAAAGGATTCCGGTATGTTCAAAACAAGAAAGAAACACTATTTGTGGGTAACTGGAATTCCCTCAGTCATATTGCTATATCTACAAAGCCTATATCCAGGCTGGGGATGTTGCTCTGCTTGGAAGAACAAGGAGGATTTTTTTGCCTGTATCTGTGAGTTAGGGTTTCTTTTATTGCTCTCTTGTCCCCTGTACCTTCTCTTTTTTGTGTAGGAAAGGAGGATGTAATGGTTTCTGATCCTGTTCAGAAAAGGGGTGTCTTTTAGAAGAGTGATGAGCTTCTGTGAGTCAAGCAGAGATGTTGTGTCCTTCACCCGTCCCACCTGCATCCACACTGGAAATATTTGTGGAACAAACAGATCCTGCTTGGTACCATAAAAAAAAAAAATCACTGGAAATCACCTACTGATTTCAGTAGGGTGAGGTTTTACTCCCAGTTTCTGGGTCTTTGCAAAGACAAGTATTAGCTGTACTGTTATCAAGTCCTGTAAATTTAATAGTTGGAATTTGTTTTCAATTACAGAAAAGACAGCTAACAGCTCCATCCATCTTATAATCAGTGCTCAAGGACTAACATACTTACAGTTTTCTGAAATAAATATTATTAAAGTTGACTCTAATTTAAATGTTCAAGTTTCATGGTTAAATTAAGGAATGACTTCAAACTATTAATCTCAACTGTCCTTGGAAAAAAAGTGCTAATCGTTTGGTTGCTGCTTTTTAGCAGCCAAATGAACATGTGGCATGATGTGCTCTGAAGCCTAAGGGTCTAGTAATAATGCTGTACTTTAGCTAATACATAACTTTAATCAGAGAAATTATGAAAAAATGAGCCCAATTTCTGTTTGCCCAAGTTACTGTGCTTCCATTTTTAAAGAGTTGCTCCTGTGCATTGATGAAGTTGTAATTATTTGTGTGCCATGCTACTTTAATTTAAACAACAATTCGTAAGTATTTTAGGAAGTGAAATCTTATCAGATGAATGTTTTAAAAAATATGGAGTCATCTGAGGATTTAGATATGCACTAAAGTATCCTTTAACATAATTTAAATACCTATAAAGTATCTATATTATATTTAGATACCATATGTGTTAATAAAGATATCTAATGTCTAAACCCATATCTTAACATATGGATTAATTTATGGTTTCTATATTCCTTCTGGAGACTGCTTGCTGCTTTAGCTGTCTAAATATCTTTATCAAGTTTTCCCTTCTTCATGATGTAAACTCATGTCAGTGTTTCCTCCAAGTGAAAATTGTGGATCTGCATCTTCTTGCACAGGTCGATGGGAATGTAACTTCACAGATTGCCAGATACAGCCCAGTTCCACCAGGGAGTACCAGTTTTGTGAACACTTCCCTGGGTTGGAAGCAAAGCAGAGAAGGAAGATGTACATTAATGCACCCTTGCATCCTAAGCAGAAGAACCTGGGGTGTGGCCAAGTGGAAGTGCCCAACTAGAGAATAACTTCTGATGAAAATTTCCACGTTTGTGTGTCCATAAACCTTTAGAGGGAAAAAAAAATTAAAAAAACCCACCACAGAAAAATGATCCTTGAGTGCTGTTAATTTTTCCATTATTCAGTATCTTGTGCTGATGGGTGTGTTATCTGTATGGCAGGGTACAGATTACTTGCCCCAGGGCATGTCACATGGGTTTCTTTCTTTCAGTGGTGCCAACAGGTCCTCCAGTGCTCCAAAGTGATCCCAGCCTGCTTCAGTGAGGACAAGTGTCCTCTTGAATGAATCTGGGCTGCACTGGTCGTGTCTCCAAATGCTTGCCTTTCAATATACACTCATCTTCTTGAGGCACAGCTGTCAGGACACAGCAGATTCCAGCTTTGTGCCTTGAGCTGTCACATATTTGTGGCCTAAGCAGAATCTTTTCCCACCCTGAACGTGAACAGATGAATTTGGGAGCAGATTGCAAGCGCAGCAATGATGCTGCTGAGATGCTCCATGGATATTGCTGTTCTTGTCTCATTTTTCCTTTCCCCTGATATTACTGCTGGGAGGCTGGAGGAAACACTGGTGGGAATAAACTCCCCACTTTGGAGGGGGAGTGAAGGCACAGGGCAGTGTGGGAAATAGAAAACTCTCACAGCAGTGTGGATGTAGGCCTAGAGTTAAAAAGATACAAGAATGAGGATATAGAACAATAAGACTGTGTTATTGTGCTGTGTAGAGTTAAGCCTTAGCAAGTAGAAAAATATGTTAAGCAAGATAATAGCAAAGTTTAATAATGAGGCTTTGTGCTTTGTTTATAGAAGAGTATAAAAAGTTCCTGAGTAGCAAGAAATATGAAACAAGCACCTATTGTTAGATATAAGTTATAGTCTAAGGTATTGGTTTATGCAGATGCCTGTAAGCTCTTAACAATTTGCTATTACTTAAAAAAAAAACCCAAAACTTTTAAAAGGCTTTGTAACACAGAGAGTTCTGGCTGCTGTTGGCAAGACGTGAGCTGCTGCCATCTTTTGTGTCTCATCCTGTACTGAGGCTGATGTTACAGTAAAGCTCCAGGAGCATCTCCCAGCAGTCCTGTCCTGTTATTTGGAAATCAGATCCAACAGGCAGTAAAGAAGCTCAGAAGTTTGTGCAGTCACTGTAAGATGTGTTTTGCTACACTGAATGGCTCACTTTACAGCAATTTGAATTAGTATTCAAGTCAACTATGGTTAAAGTAAAATCAGTTTGGTGTATGGCCTTTTTTTTTTTTTTAATGTGGTTTTATTATGCATCTCCAAGTTTGCTTGGGAGTTGAAATACTAGTGCTCTTAATTATCAAGTCATTTGAATAATGATGAACCATTTTCTAGAACTTAAAACATGACTGCATCATGCACCTGCCAGCAGTACTGGCACATAAAATCTCAGTTGACGTGGGTGTTGCAGTTTTCCTATGCATAACTGCTGCAGTGATGCCTGACAGATGTTTGCCCTGTCCAGTGCCTGCTTTGAGGGACTTTGCATTCATAGTGTGGGGGCTTTCTAAAGAAAATCTAGGTGTTTTGAGACTTGGATGCTTAGCTTAGGAAAGCTCCTTTGAAAAATCCTTTTCTCTGCTTGCAGCAATGTAATGAATGAAACCTTGAGCCCTGAAGAGCTGCAGTGGCATTTAGGAGCAAAATGTAGGATGTTATTTGGTCTTGTGGCAGCTGCTTTGTTCTCTTTTTTTTGAAATAAAATGTGCCTGTCTCCCTGACAGAGTGCTGTTAAAAGTTCTGTTGGGAGTCAGTTTATTCTGCTGACAGGAAAGGAAAGCTATCTGATAACTTCTCGCAGGCACAGTGAAGAGTTGTTCAGTTTTCCCACACCTCACTCTTTCCATCTTCTGTTCTTGCAGGAGAGAGACATAGGAAATGCTATAATACTTGCTTTAACCAAAGCAGTGTCTTGCCCTTTTCTTGCTCCTATAAAAGTATCTGCTGTTTGGATTATTGTTGGAAATCCAACAATAGTCTGAAGTCTTAGACCTGGAGTTCCTCGAAGAGGTTGTCAGGCTGGTTGATGACCAGTGCCAGTTGTCCCAGAGTAGAAGAAGACATCAGTGTCAGAAGAGGTGAACTCTGAATGAGCAGGATATGATGGTAATGTTGGGCCAATTACTGCGTAAGTAATTTTTCTACTGCAGAGGTAAATAGAAACAGCTCTGTCCTGACCCGCGTTGATGGTCTTCAGCTGAAAGCAAATGATTTTCTTTTGGTCTCTACATTTTTTTGAAACAAGAATGTCCCTGAAGTAACTCCCTCACTGAGGACCACCCCTTGCCTTTGTGTCAGTTTGGTGTGCTTAGAAATGTTTCCCTGAATAATCCTTTTTTCTCTTTCCCCACCTCCCTTCTCCCCTTCTGGATTGTACAAGGATTTGGTTTGCGTCTTAGGAGGCAGTAAAGTTTGTGATACATATCTCAAAATAAATAGGTTTTGACAAAGAGCTTTTTAGGGCAAGTTTAGTGATTTTTTTTTAAATTTTATTTTTTTTAAGACATGTTTATATTAAACAGCTGTTTAGTGACTTCCAGCTGAGGCTTGTGTCCAGCCATCCCTCCCCATTCCCAACTCCCTGGAAACAATAAGGATATCTAGTAGCTTTCAAATAATTAACCACAGATCTACATTGCTATCAAAATTGAGTTTAAGGATTAAATTTTCTGTAGAATTTCACTGGCATTTAGATTACTAAGGTGCTTTTAGACTTCTGGAGATTATGATATAGATTTACTGCAGTCAAAGTAGAAATGAGGGATTGTGCAGCTTGTCTGTCTCTTAAACATTGCATCCATTCACTGGAGAGGCAGAGAGAACCAGCTGAATGTCTCTTCTTGCTGGCCTCCATTCTACTTGTAGGTAGTTGATTTATTATTGTTACAGTGCAGTAGCTTGTGTATTTTGTATTTAAATCCATGCTTAAAATGCAACTAAAATTTGCCTGTTGACAGCAGTTGCATCATATTTTAATTGGTGAGAAGTGCTAATGGAGTGTTCAGGTTCTAAAATTAGTTGTTTATTTTTCCTTCTTTGCCCAAGGGTTTTGCATCAGATTATATGGTTTCTGTATAACTGTTTGTGTTCTGAAGTGACACCTTTGTACAGTTTTAGCTATTTAAGTAAGTGTTAAAAGTTTGTGCTCAGTGACAGCAGTTTCAGAAACTGTGACTTTTTAAATTGTTTCTTACTACATTGTTTATGCAAAACGCTTCCCTCCTGTTTACTGCCAATTAATTCATTGTTATATTTGCAAACTGGGGGTGCAAAATGTGCAAGTTCTATAATTTCTTCTCTTGGTGCAATGGCAGATCCTCAGCTGCTGCAGGCTATTGTGGCATGACTGATGCTGCTGTTGCTGTGGCAGCTTTCACCAGGTGAGGATTTGTCCCATAACCCTCATCATGACATTATTCTGAAACACAGTCATGCTGGTTATTGTCAATATTCCCATTGGGTGGCCTTGTGTCAAAGGGGTGCTGTTTTAATACTGTCTTTATACTTCTCTGAAAGTTTTTCTTTTCCTGTGTGGTGAAATGCAAAACCACCTCCTAGTATGAGTCTGCCTGTGGTGAAGCAGAGATGTCCAGTCTGGCCATTAAAATTCTGACTTTCTGGAGGGTGCTTTATCATATGTACCAGCCCTTGGAATTGTAGTCAGTTGTCTCTTTTAAATCAATTGTTTGTTTGGTGCCCATTTTGAAATTACACCAAACTTCTTTTTATGAACAAAGTAATTTTCAAAGTGAATAAGCCGCCAAAAAAGTGGTGCTTCAATTACTGAAGCTCAAACTACAAATATACAACTACTTTAGCAACTGTCTCTTACTTGTTTCACTTTTCTCTACTAACTTCAAGAGCCCTCTGGTGTTTTGTTACCATGAGAATTCTTGCACATTAGGATCAAACCATGTTACAATGTCCTGATTAACCCAGTGACCTGAATCCCACAAGCCCTTTGGCATGAGATTTTATCCAGTCCTCGAATAATTTTTTGTCGGTCCTCTTTTTTTTTTTTTTTTTTCCCTTTCTTTTCTCTAGGTTGTTTTTTTTTTGTTTGTTTTTGTTTTGTTTTGGTTTTTTTCTTTAGAAGGTGCACACCAAAACTGAACATTGGTCTTGTTCATATTATGTGTGTGCAGTGCTATTGCCCTTTCTGTTTGTCCAGGGATTTTCAGTGGCCTGTTTTTCTGCCACAGCAAGGAAGCTCATGTTGATTGTTTGCCTAGTATGACTTCTAGATCATTATTGGAGTCAGTGCTGAACAAAATACTCTGCTGTTCAGTGGATGTGGCCTGGATAACTGATTCTTAGGATTTCTAACTTTATTTTCATAAACTCTTGAAATTAATTCATCTTCTTTCACTTTTTTTTAGTGTGGCTTGAATGCTGCCATAATGGCAATTTTAGAAACAGAAAGAAAGGCTTGAGTACTCTGCAGTCTTAGTGTCTCAGATAATTTCTTCTGGTTTTCTTTGTTTTTTTTCCTAACCTCAACAATTTTAACCAAAGTAGCAATCTGTGCGTCCTCTACCAGCCCAGGTGATGTGGAGTTGCCTAAAGAGGGTGATTTCAGGCTTTGACCTCTGTCAGATGTTGTACACCGGAGATTTCACAGAGCTCCAGAAGCTGCTGGTGACCTTCTGGCCACGCTTCCCACCCTGGTGTGATGATGGCCCGGGTGTGGATGAGAGATGAGCTCCACCAGACCTTGGAGTGGGTGTTACAGTGTGGCTGTAATCCCAAGGAGGGAGTTTGTTTCCTAGGAATGAGTTTCCTAGGAAGAAGATTTCCTAGGAATGTGGGGGAGGGTTTGCTGGCCATATCCTCACCCTGTTACTGTTAATCTCTCTTTGGTTGAAAGTGTTTCTTTTCCTTCTCTGCTGGAAGTGGGTGGGGGGGTCTGGATATTGAGCTGTTTGCCAGAATTTGGATCTGCTCTGTTACTGTGACCTCGTTTCCATTAGGGTGGCCTCCCTTGGATGCTTTCAGCTTTTTACCTTGATTGTGTCTGATTAGCATCATGTATCAAATGAGGAAAAAACAGTCTCTTCTCCATCAGCTGATGTTATCTGCGAAGAGCTTGGGGTATGCAAAGGTATTTGAGAAAGTGGAGGGATATTTGTGGCTAAAGGAGAGAGGGAGACCTGCCTCCCAAATAAATATAGGAGCCTCCCCAAAACCCACTGAGAACGCCTGATCCGTACTTAGCAGGTAATGCTGGCTCAACTTCTGGCGTGCTGAAAGGATCATAAATCATGCTTGATGGATCCTGACATTCTGGTGTGCTTCAGGAAGGCCCTGGCAGTGCATGCTGTCTGGAGAGCAGAGCAGAGTGACCAGGCAGCTTGCCAGGAAGGTTTTAATTAGCCTTTAACATGATGGGCTGCATGGCCATCACCAAAAACCCCTCCTGGCGTTGTCGTGTGCTGCACCCGCTGTTCCTGTGCCCCCTGAGCCCTGCTGTGTGTGTGTGCTGGCTCTGGAGGCTGCAGTGCAGTGGGTCAGAGCCGTGCAGCCTGGGAGGCTGCAGGTGCATGCTCCTGTGCAGTGCAGTGCAGGGATGGTCCTGTGCTGCTGGGCTGGGAGCTGCTGGAGCGTGAAGCCTGCGAGCAGTGGGAACGGGAACGTATTTCAATTTGTAACCCGGTCTCCCGTATCAAGATTGGACTACTTCTATTCTGTTCCACATGTGCATCACTTGGGGAAACATGCTGATAGTACTAAACATTTAATTGCTTCTCTTGATTTTATTTGTAAATTAGAATCTAGAGGATCTGTAAGGAAAAAAAAAAAGGCACTTAATTGGACAGCATTTTAGAATAGCTAAAGAAAAGACAATGTAGCTCTCCAGCTTTTGGAGCTGAGACAAATGCAAACTTATTTATTGATCCATACATATAATATCATATTTTAACTACTGTCTGAACTGGAGGTCATTTCTACACTAGATTGCTTAAGAATCTGTCTATCTTATCACATCTTGTACTCATTTATAGTTGTTTCCATTTCTGGCTTTGTTGGAGAGACAGCTAGTGTTTCAACCTAAATTAAAATCAATAGGAAGCAATTTCGTTTGTTTTTTAACTACTAAAGCAGACTTTTTTTTTTTAGTGAGTCTCTGTACGTTCAACTAAGTCACTGGGTTCTTTCCATCAAGATAATTGCCAGGCCTCATTAATTCCTAATTTTTGCATATGTAGGAATTGGTTTATTTTCCAATGTACCTAACAAAATGTCAAATATGATTTAAAAATAAGCACTTACTCTAAGTCATCACTGAGAAATAAATGCAGTAAAAAATAGTTGGCAGTTAGAAGTAGTTTAAAAATATCTTGGGGGCTGTAGTGAATGCTGAGACCCTGGAGTCCTGCACTGGCAAGGTAGCTCAGGCTTTCCCTGGCACATTTGGGCAGTGATCTGCAGGGATGACTTCCAGTGGAAAAAGCAGAGTCTGGGTCTCTGTGCTTTCAGTCTTTGGCTAGGATATTTCTGCATGATGCCAATTCATGTAAGAAGCTGTTGTGCTGTCAGCTGGCTTTTACCCCACAGCCAGCAGATTGCCAGCAATAACAATTACCCTGAGTCAAATTCAACATGGAATTCACACTGCAGCAGTGCTGGGGATTCCCAGGTAAGGCAATGGTGAACCATAATGTGATATTAGAGAAAATATCTGAAGGCAGTGCTCTGATGAAATGTCCAAAAGAGGAAGTGTTGCTGCTCTTGTGGGTTGATCACAGGGTGCAGGAAATCATCCCTGGTGGTTTGCTGGAAAAATAAGTGCCCATATTTTTATCATGTGGTTCTTTGGGTTGTTGTGATCTTGCTCAATGCTTCTTGTAATTTAAGAAATGTTGAAGAATTCCTGGAATGCTTAATTCTGAATACAAGGACCTTTTGCTTGGTCTAAATCTCATTTCCTGTTTGACCTTCCTTTGAAGTGCCTAAGTGTTATGAGATACCTGTTACTTTAATTTCTTGGGTTCAATTTTCTCTCACCTTTTCTTTTCCTTCCTCTTGCTTTGATTCAGATATGTTTATGAGTTAAGGAAGAGGGCAAACCAAGGGCAAGGAAAGGCAGATAAGGCTACCCTGGTAATCAAAGGAAGAGATTGTTCATTTAAGTTAACAGCTAAAATAGTGTTTTGTAGGAACAAAACATAATTAATAACTAGGTGACATGATGAAGAGCACATTTCTTTCACCCTTGGATGCAGCACAGGAGTTGTGTGCGAGTTTCTTGAATTTGGTAACAAAACAGCAAACCATTGCTTTTTAACTAATAACTTAAAACCACACAGCAATTGATGTTTGTGTGCCAAGAAACCAGCTGTGTTTAAAAATAAATAAGCACGCCTGGGATACAGTGATCCAGGGATGTAAGGTAAAAGTGACTCGTCCACACGCTGGTGACGCCTTTCTTAAGTGAATCCCAAGCCATGGTTCAGTGTTAGGAGTAATACATCACAGCACAAACAGATGCTGTGCCAAAAAGGTAATTAATACTTCATGTCAAACACTATCTACATGTACTCTTTTCCCTATTTCATGCTATTAAGCAGTGTGACCTTTTCTCTTTCAACAATTAGTTTCCAAGGTAGAAACCAACTTAGGAAGAAAGTTAACTTTTTTCATTGGTTCTGAGGAGTCTTACAGTTTCACAATAGTCTTGACTACACCTTCACACTGTACAGTTTTGACTTCTGTCTTGATCAATGGCTCTTCATTCCTGTAGTTTGAGGTTGCATTTCCCTGTTCACCCCTGTATTTGGGAGATGTGATCAGGCATTTTGGGTGCAGACACAGATGAGGTTTGTAAGATGCACGCTGTCAGTGGGTAACAACTCTAACTTCTCTCATTTGCACCCTATCAGTAACAAGTTCACTTGCTAAAAGGCTGAAGATCAGGACAGAATGTGACATTATCAATGTGCCTGACAGTTGTGCTTTCAATTGAACTGAGGCTATGAGCACTTTATTTATGTAATGAAGCAGTGCTCTCTCTTTGCAAAACCAGGTGTTTCTAAACTATGTACACTGAGTATGAGACACAGGCCTTACAATCTGATTTTTACAGTCTCTTTGCTTCTGATTTGCCTTTTTGCTTCTATTTGTGGAGTTTGCTACTTTCAGTTGTATTCATTGGAAATTATGTTGAAGCATGTGTGCCTTACAGAAAGTGTTCTTTCTTGGTGAGGTGGACATGAAACACATGGCTTTGGTGAACACCATTTCTGCTGGCTGGCTGGGGCATGCAATACTGAGTGAAATAAAGGGGCAAAGCCAGGGCTAGTGTCCTGTCTGCTCTGGAAAGCTGATGAACTATCCAGTGCTTCCCTTGGCACCTTTCACTGACTTTTGTTGTGATTGATACAAGCAGCATCAGCGAAATCTGGACCTTTGTGCCTGCCCTTGCTGCCTTCAGACGTGTGCTGTGTGAGAGGCCTCTCACCTGTTTGTTTTATGATGTGACTCTGCTGCCCTGCCTTGCAGGATGACACTGCAGTGGTGCCAAGGTGGCTGTGGAGGAGCTAATGCTGTGGGTTTGGGTATCAAAAAAGCTCCAGAGACCTTTCAGCTGGACTTTTAAGGACAATGCAGTGTTAGTGTCCTTTAATATTTGCATAGAAATACCTTAGACTGAAGAATTGTATATTATTCAGAACTATCAATAACTGCAGAGAGCTGCTTTGCTGTTCCTTTGTCCTTTCATTCTTGTCTGTCTTTCACTAATGACTTGTTCTGGCGGTCAGTGCTCTGTGGTTCTTGATTGTCTTTGCTGTGTGGGTTCCTGAGTTGTTCTCCTTGGCTGCAAACCCCAAACCCCAGCAGGAGGTGCAGTGCTGCCTTCCTGAGCACTCTGCTGGCCTTGCTGCAGGCATCTGCCCCTCATCTGCAGGAACACTCCCAATGGGACCAGGGACTCCTTCCTTTGCCCTGTCCCTCTCTGGTGCAGCTGGGCCTTTTCACCCAGGCAGTGTTTGCTGTCCAGGCCTTGGGTTGGGTTCCTGGATGCATGGCTGGGGGTAGCTGGGTCATCCATCCCCCTGGAGCTGAGCAGCTGGAGCAGTTTTCCAGACACCTGGACCTGATTTCTCAGATATTTATCATCCCTGATAAGGAGCATGCTGTGATGCTCTTGGATCACTGTCAGGTCTGTTGAGCACTCCTCAGGTCCTAAGTTGCCATGTGTTGCTATATATATATATTTATTTATGAATACGACTGCTTTTAAATACTGGCATAATAATAACTAAGCTTAGGAATTATATACCCAAAGAGGTTCTTCCATTAGTAAAGCAGTAGGTGGAATAGAACAATTATTCAGCAGATATTGCAGTAGTAGAGTAGAAATGACTTTTCCCTGGGGATTCATAATGTGTGTTTGAATCCATGATTAGAGACAGCATCACAAAATCAGTTTGGCTTCTCTCTCTCTTTTTTTTTTTTTTTTAAGAACAGTCCTGTCCAACCAGGTAATGATGCTGCTTTATAGGGCAGGAGCCCGCTTTGGTGGGTGATACTGAAGGCAGTGATTCCTTTGAAGCCAGAATTGTAAGTGTCCAAATAAAAACTGGTAACACCTGTTAGTTTTGCACCAGGGTTGAAGTGGTGCAGAAAGGCTGCATCACACAGAAACAGGTGGTTGCTTACACAGGACTATGGGGTTTGATCTTGAAAAAAGTCCCCCTTCAGGCAGTAGAGATTTCTACCATGAATGTGATGGTGCAACACCAGATGAAATCTGACTGGTGAATGATTTATTGCAACGTTGACAAGAAAAAACTTATCTACCACAGGCTACGTTGATAGAGGACAATGATATTTCATTGCAGTTTCTTCCCTGGAAAGCTGCAGTGGCATTGATGTTTTATAGTTTATATGTTGCTTCATCAGTTTGGGCAGCTTGTGTCACGGAAGGGAAATGTGTGGAGATTGCTTGTTTTCAAACACTAATGCCTATGGACACATTTTTTGCAATGAGGAAAAGCAGTGAAGAAACAAGCTATTTGGACAATCATGTTCACAGCCAGATTTCTCCCTTTTTCTGTCTAGGCTCTATTTTGCCAACTCTATATTTTCTTTAGTGTTTCAAGGAAAAGCAGTAGAAACAGTGGCAACAGAGTCTATGCAAAATACACATTGGTGTTCTAAAAATCAGTTCGAAATGTATTTTAGTCTAAACTTCAGCTGTGTTTTTCTTTGCCCCTCCTTCCCTAGTTTCTCTCTGTTTGATGCCATCCCAGAAGTGTTGAGGCCCAGAATTCTCACTGTGGAACGTGGGAGAATTCCACAAGTGACAATTATATGGAAATCACATGGCATAATATACCAGATCATAGGTGATTTGCTCAAACATAAACAAATCGAAAGGACCTCGTGATAATTTTGAGGAAAAAAGGCTGAACCCTACCATGATTATGGGAGACTTTGTATTGGAGGACCTTAAACAGAATAATTTCTGTTGTAGTTTGAACCTTACTGTGAAGGAATGCAGACCTTGAAGAGTGATGGGCTGTGTTGCCCCTGGAGACCTCAGTGTCTCCTGATGTTCCCAAATCCCTGAGAATGGCACCAATGCACTGGGCTGTGGCTGTTGTCTGAGATGATGAAGCTGAACAAACATGCTTAAAATACCTTCTTGAGTTAGCTTGTGTGTAACCAGCACTTCTCAGAGGACAGTCTGCATTTCCCTCAGTTCCTGGATGTTGAACCTGGTTGAATTGCTCTATTTTTTATTTCTGTGGTTGGATCTGACAGCTACAGAACAGGTGAGTGTGATGCCCCATCCTTGCAGTGAAGGCCAGTGTGAACACATCACACTGTGACTGCCAGGCTGGACTCCTCTGCTCTCCATTGGCCACAGTCACTCCTGTTCTGAAGCATTTAAATTTAATTAGACTTGAACTATTTGGACCGTGTTCTTCCCAGCATACTCATGAAACACAGTCTGTTCTGGCTCTTCATGTTCCTGTGTCCTGTGTGTTGGGATGAGAAGCTCTGGGTAGGTGGCTGTGCTTTCTCCCTCCCTCAGTCTGGCTCAGCAGGGTGCTGGCAGAGTATTTGGTGGTGCTTTCAAGCCTTGCAGCACAAGGATGAGCAGGTGCAAGCCCAGGTAAATGCAGCCCAGGCTGACTGATGCAGGTGTCAGCCTGCAGGATTGCTCTGTTGGGACAGGGAGAGTTTTGTGCTGCACAGCAGCAGATTGCGCTGAGTGGATCCGAGGTGCCTGGGGGGACTCTGGTATCTTTGTGGGCAGTGTTCATTGTGCCAGCAGATGTCCTTAGAGTTCCCAATGCCTTGCAGTGCTGAGTATGAGTACATGGACAATGAAGAAGAGAAGATGTGTACTCCCCAGAGAATCCTTTTTATTTTTTTAATTTTAATGGCTTGAATTCCTTTTGGATGCACCTGTCTCACCAGACCGTGCTACACTTCAGAATAAAGGAGCCTCTCCTCAGTGTTGTCTGAGGTTCTCTGACCTAGGGGATGCTGCAGCTACACCTTCATCCTTTCAGCTTCTCTAAGGTTGGCTGGAGGATAAATCCGGTTTGCTCTGGAGTTTCATAATCATGAAATCAGCATTGATACTGAGCTGGTGGAATTTTTCAAAGAGGACAAATAGCAGTAGTCTTTCCATTTCTCTTTAATCAGATAACCTCTTCTGAGAGAGGCTGTGAGCTGGTAAACTGATATGCAGTGGCTGAGACAGATCAAAAATGATACAGCTGCAAATTACTGATTAGTTTCTGAAAAAGCAGTTCTTTGTGGTGTGTAAAATAAATTGGTCTCTGTGTGATGGTGTTGGGATGCTGTTGATCATGCAATAACCATCTTCACAAGCCTGAGTTTTCATTTTAAAAGGCATCATTGTCTGTTAAATATTTGGGCATTTGTATTCTCCCTGGGTTGATCAACTATTTGAAATGCATTATCTCACAGTGCTGCCACAATTAAAGAATGGCATGCTCAGGTGAAAGGGTTTGTCTGTTTCATAGATTGCAGAGATATGCTCAGTGAAAATGAACATCCTCCCAAGGTTAAATTAGCTATTTAAAGCTCCTCCAATTACAGTCTTGGATAGAAGGGGGTTTTTTGGTTTTTATTTTAACATGGGTAAGAGTTAGGAGAGGACAAATGACATAATTGGAGGGGGAGACAGAGACTTCATATGTGCTTCCTTCTAAAACAGTGAGAGGGAGAAGACAATGCTAGGGAGCTGCCTTCAGATCTTAGTTCTTTCTGGTTGCTTTTATCTCAAGCAGTCTTTGCAGACTGGGAAAGAAAGAAAAAAGAGTAAGTATTTGTGTAAAAATGTCCTGTGATTTCTCCCGGGTGTGCTGTGTGGGGCTTGATGCTATCTGGCCTTTTTTGTAAAAAAGTGACTCTCATATTGGGATATATAAATAGTCTAATTTTCACATATAGCACAGGAGAATGTATTAGCTGGTGAGCTGAACTAACACATTCCTTTGTGCACAAGTTATAACAACTTAAATGAAAATTACACTCATAGCAAGAGAATGCACTCCGTTTAAATTAGATAAGGAGATTATGACAGAAAAAGATCATTGAATAAAGGGGGTTTTAAACTAGCCACTGAAATAAATGCATGACTTCAAACTTTGTCCTGCCAGAATTTATTAATAAAACACAATGAGGCTTTTGGAAAACAATGAAGACCTCTTTGAAGGTTACAGTGTAATTTGTGTAATTGTGTTTGTGTAATTTGACTTCAAGATCTGTCCTTGTAATTTGGTAAACTGCAGATCTTGCTGCAATCTGCTGCATTTTTCTTGCTCCTCACATTGACACATCTAATTGCCTCATAAGTATATACTCAGTTTAAAGCCATTGCTCTGCCCTCTGGACCTTGAAAAATTCATCTTCTGGTCTGTAATGATAATCTGTGTGTGGATCTTATCTGTGCAGCATCTGGCCACCTTTGCCTGCTCCCTCCCTGAGCGTGCACAGCTAATTGCCATTCCGAATAACCTCGGTTTACACCACACAGCTGAGGAGAGCTTGCTGCACCATGCCTTAATTCCTCCCAGCTGCAGAATGCCTTCTCTTGGCAGGGGAGCCAGAACACAGAGTGTCAGGCATCTTCTTGGAGCTGGCTGATCCTTGCTGAGGGATCCCCTTCCTGGTGTGTGGGGCACAGCTTTATCTGGTCCTGTGTGCTCTGCTGGAGTGGTGTGAGCAGCTTTGGGCAAGAGAGGGAGTGCTGTTGGTAGGATGTGTGTGTAACTCTGGATGTATTATTCAATCATACTCCTATTGAATGGGTTTGAAACTCTTGGGTTTTCTCATTGCAAAGTGAGTGCTGAAAGGTGTAGACTTTGAAAAAAGTGATCATTCTGGTGTTAATTTACTGTAGGCAAACCATTCACGTTCTAAGGCATTAATGCTTTGTGTTGGGCTTGTTCACTTGGAGAGTCTGAGTTTGCTCTTGGCTGATGAAGCAGGAAGAAATTTTAAATCTGGGGTAAAAGTTCGAAACATTGCTGAGGGAGATAAAACCAAATTGGATAAGAGATGCCTGTGGGAGAGTTGAGGGCAGAGAGTCGTGTTGAGGAGTTGAGTCACTGAACTCTGAGTGCAGGCAAAGCTAATTTACAGATGGGGTTTTGTTGTCTTACAGTAATTCCTCCACAGAAATGGCTGTTGTCAAAACCATTGGAAACTTAACATACCTTTGAATCTTAAAATTACAGGGCTTTTTTTTCCCTAATTATTTAGGAAAGACACCTCTTCACATATGTATTGATTCTTAAATGAATGGCATGAGACTTGAAAAGAAATTGTGTAATTTACAACTTACTTCTGCGTCCTTGGATTGAAATATGTGTAGAGTTCACAGCAGAAGACGTTGAGTGAAGTTATACAAGCTTAATAAAAATAAACCTATACATGACTTTGCATAAATGGGGGAAAAAAATCAAAGGACTAACGAATTTGCATAGATAACATTTGAATTGTTAATTCATATTGCACTTCATTGCAAGGATGTAATTTTTAATTAAGAATAAAATGTGGTAGATATTTTAAATGGGAAATGATTATAATTGCAGATGGAAATTGAGGTAATGAGAACTGGTTTAATTAATTGTTAACATTTTTCTATTTTGTTTTTTTTTTTTTTTTTTCTTAAAGGCTTGTGGTCTGTGGACATGGCGTTTGTTCTGTGGATGTGTATATTTAAACATACAGTGATTAAGGCATGAAATATTGGCAGCCAACACAGTTTTGGTCTTAAGTTGTGTGTGTTGCTTGAAAGGCTCTGGGTGGATGGACATTGGGGAATCTTGTTAGACTGATTTTGATGTTTGTAGGGCTGGTATGAAACTGAGGTATAAAAACTGTTTCCAAAATGTCCCTTTTGAGCCATAATTACCTTTCACTGTGGATTTCACAGATGATACAGATACTTCACTGGAGAAACTGAGGTTGTGTTTGTCCCCAATAACCTTTGCCTTTAAAGTTCCCCGTTGATGAATATGAGAGCATTGACCTGGATTGAACTCCCCAAGATTTTGTTGCTCTGTTTGCTCAGTGTGATTACCTGAGGTGGCCCTGGAGGAAGCTGTGGGCAGCTCTTGGTGGAGCTGAGCAGATCCCTGCCTGTCAGGGAGGGAAGGAGAACCTGAGTGAGCAGCTGCTGACATCAAAAATCCTCCCTGTGTGTGTGGGAGGGTTCCTACAGCTCCAGAGAGCTCCTGTGTACAGGCAGGGAGAGAAAGAAGATGCTGCTGGAGGCAGAGAAGCTCCAGGTGTGTGTTGGAGCAGCTCTGCTGTGTCCCAAGGGTGTTTCACACACAGCCTGTTCTGGGCAGCACTGGATGCTCCCACTGCTGGAGAAGGTCCTTTGGCCCCATGTGCAGCACCAGAGTGTGGCACTTTATCATTTCTTCTTGTCTCTGAAGATTTACAGCCTTCTGTTGAGGGAAATGCAGCACAAAAACCTACAGAACAACCATCTCCTGTTCAGGTAGCTGTGACACTGAGGTAAAGAAAAATACTTGAGTAGATTCCTTAGAAGAGAGGTACTTTTGCCATTTGAAAACTTGGTAAACTTATTTATCAAGCTTAGAGTTCTATGTTCGAAAGGGATTTTGAAGTGAACAAAATTAGTGTTGCCACTTATGTTAAGAAGCACGCATGAAGTCTCTGTCATCTTTGGTTGCAGAGGGACTTGGAGAAAACTACAATTAGCACTAATTGGCGTCGTGTCTGAATCTTCTGTCTGTTGGTGTGAGAATGGACCCTTAAAATGATTGGCAGGAACTACCTGCCTGCTCTAATTCCCTCAAGAGCTGTTCTGTTGCATTGCAGCACATCCCAAATGAAATGAGTGTTTACCAGAAGCGGTCAGCTAACGTGCCTGAATTATCCATGCAGCACAGATGCTGAAATTCAGTGCCAGTCACTTCATGTGCTGGGTACTGGTAGCTGTAATAATGATGGACTACATGTATTTTTTTTTTTCTGAGAAGTCTAGAGTTTTGACTCCTGCTGACTTCATTGCTCTGTGATGCTCCACAGGATGAGTGGAAGAGATTTGGCACACCAAGCAGTTGTCTAACCTTTTCAGGATGTGGGAGTGTTTTCTTAAACTTTGGATTTTTTGCCCTGTCACTTGGAAAGCACCTGAGATCTACCTTCTTATCCATGTCGGTCATGGGAGAAAATTTGCCAAATTAGATAAAAACTGCACATGTAGAAAGACACATCCCTGCTTTTGGTAAATACCCTGGTTTGGGGTAAATATAATAGAAACCTACAAACCTAAAGAATAAACTAATATTCAGTAAAATGATAAAAGAATTTACTTGAATGGCAATGTACTGGGCTTTTTTCCCCATCTGAAGTGTGCAACCAGAGATATGAAGTATGTTAATGTCACTAGGGTAATACACTGCTGATAGCAGTGCAGTCATTTGCATTTCTTCCCCTTACTTTGTGTTTCTTATTTTTCCCCTGAAGCACATGTGTTGGGAATTGAAAATGCAGTTTGCCTATTTTACACTGGCAGTAATCTTTCATTTTTTTTTATGTAAAAAATGAGTCCACAAACAGGAGCAGCCACTGATGTATGGGGCTATTGATGGAAATTGAATTTGCAAAGGGAAAATGGGATTTGGTTGTAGTCTGAAATGATAATGATGTAGCCCAAATGGATTCGTAATGGTCATTCATTCATTTTTTTCTGCAATTTTGTGGTTTGACAAAACATTTATGCAGGTGACTATGAAAGTAGTCCAGGTTCACTCTGTGTGGGAGTAACTAGCTAATGGCTAATAAAAGTATGCAAAGTCTAAGCTTAGGCCTGTGCCCACAGACTTCAATAGGGGATGCTGTGGATTATTTTACTAAGAGGGGAAAAGTGGTTTGGGATAGTGCTTCTTTGAGATTTAAGAAATAATAAAGGCCAAACGTACCTAATTGACATAATTCTTAGCTATGTATGGACTTGAAGTATCAAGCTAGTGAGTGCTTTATGTAGCACAACAAATGCCTGAGAGCCTTTGCACCTTTGTATCTGGATAAGCACAGACCTGGCCCTGAAGAATTTCCAGTCCAGCTGTGATTAAACTGCTGTGCATTACATGGGGTGTTGGGTTAGCTGCTGTGTTCCTGTCAGCTGTACCTGTGTGACAATCCCCACCAGCCTAGAGTCTGAATTTGGGGCTGCCAGTGGACTGCAGAATTTTTGGGTTTTATCCTGGGTGTAGTTTTATGTGCCTTATGATAACATCTGTATTGTTCTGATTTCAGTGGAGCTCTGTCTTCCTCCTGTGAAAGCAAAAGGATGACATGCCAGTGTTCATATGGCCAGAATAAACTGGTGGTGACAGGAAAATGATAATTTAATGGTGTGGATGGATTTTTGGCTTTGTTTTCATCTTGTTTCTATTTTTTTCCTCCTTTTTATAGACCAGTGAACGTCACACTTGTAAACTGCCTTCCATTTTAACCAGAGTATAGTCCTTGTTAAATGTTGTATAATTTTAAAGTATGAATAGAAGTAATTATGGAGTATGGGAAAAAGTGCTTCTGGCTTTATAAATATATCCCTTTTTATGAATTTTTTCCATTTAAAATCATTACAGCCAGTGGTTGAGATGCAAGGGCCCATGTGTACACACCCATGTGATGGACTCAGCTGATCCCTGTGGGTCCCTTCCAGTGCAGAGCATTCTGAGGATCTGCTCTCCAGCTGCAGAAGACAAGAAAAGGGAGCTTATGGGGAAAACAGGGCTCTGGTTTACCTGTGGTTAATATTGCCCCTGTTTTCATCGTGCCACTGGTTAAAGCCGGAGCTTTGTGAGCATGAGCTCGGCTTTAATGCTCGGGATCCCTTGTGGGGCTGTGCTGGGGGAGAGCAGAGCCGGCCAGGGCTGCAGGAAATCTCCCATTGTGAGCAGCATCCCTCAAATATTTCCTGCACTGTAACTTCACTGTAGCTGTTTTGGCTACAGGCCTTATTACTGCCTTTGTACTTTTTGAAATTTTTTTTTTTTTTTTTGGTAAGCGCTCTATGAATGGTCCCAATGCAGAAAAGGCTGTGAGCATCATAAATCTGTTTATTTTAATTGGCTTTGCTATCCTGAGACGCTTAGGGCAGAAGGAGCCAGGTGGCTCAGAGGGCTGTGAGTGGGGTTTGATTTGTTTGAATATCAATATTTGGAAGCTGCTGGTTTGTTTTAGAATGGAGCAGGCTGGGTTGGTTGGACATTGCCATTTGGGTGAACAGTTTGGGGCAGAGGCTGCTCTCCTGTCAGCATCTGCAACCTTCCCAGAGCCTGGAGTACTGCAGCACTATAAATAGGGACAGCACTTTTAAGGGACAGCATTTCTCCCTGTCTCCTTCCTTTGTGAATGACAGCAGCTTCTTTTTGTTGTTGTTGTTTTTCGTAATTTAGGATTGGCTGCTAAACAGGCTGATTTCTTCCCATGATCTAGTAATTCATGTTTCTGAAGCAGAGGACTGAAACTACCCAGACTGTGATATCACAGAATGGGTGAGGTTGAAAGATTTGCACCAATTTGCACGTTTGAAAAAATTAATCTCAGAGGGAGGTGACCCCCTAAAGTAATTTTGCGGTTTCACCCTGGTGCAGTGAGTGCTGTGAAGGACCAGGTGCCAGCAGCTGTGCAGTGTGGCTGACTCAGGGTTTGTGGGGTCCCTTCAGCAGCAGCAGAGTTGCAGGCATTGATGGATGCCATCAGAACTCACAGGTAAACCCAGCCTGTGACATTTTGGCTTTGTGCTCAAGACACAGACAAGTAAGTGTGGATAGAACCATTGTGCTGTTGACTTTGGAGCAGGATCTCTTACCTAATGCAGGAGAGACTCCTACTTCATACTCTAAAGTTTCATACTCTGTGCCCAGCTGGGTGTGTGAGGTTGCAGCCATCCCTACTTTTGGTTTAATGCTGTGTTCTTTTTATATTGACTCAACAACCCATTTTTATTTCTTGGCTTTAACTCAGGAACATGCTTAAACGTGAACTTAACTCTTGAATTCTTTAAATGTGTTATTGAATTGGAGCCAAAATGGTGAAAGTGAGAAGTTTCTCACTAAACAAGTGAATTACTGGTTTTCTGTGGTTGGTTCATTTTTTTCTTCAAAAACTATAAGTAAATTTTTTTCTGAAGCCAAGTAGGTGATTTATTGCTAGGTGTTTCCCTTTTAATTTGCAAAATGCTTATCTGTTGCTCTTAAAATTTTCTGCATGTACAGCTCAAATGTCTTTTCACAAGTGTGCTTTTCAAAGGCAAGTAAATTGATGCATTATTGCATCCAAATTTCCTTGGGTCCAAGTCCTGTGAAGTCTCTGGTTTGTTCTGAGTGAAGTTGGTTTCTCTCCTGTAATTCTGTAGAGGTTCACGCTGCTGCAGCTCTATTATGAAATCTTTTGCTGGTATGGTATTAATAAGATGGCATTGTCAAATGTAGCCCAGTAATGTTTTGGTTGATCAATGGGAGTATTTTTTATAGCGTATCCATGTATGTGCAGATGTTTGCTTTGAATACTTTCATTCAATGGCCCAGGGTTTCAGTTGTTTTATTGGAAATAGCAAGAATTTTTTTTGTTTTTCTTTACTTAGCACCCACACAAAACATTATGTTCATGAAACATTTATGGTAGCAATCCACTAAGAGGAAGACGAAGGTTTTCCTCTGAAGAGAGTCTTGCTGAAATGTCTTGCTGAAATGAGCCCTGTTTGCCAGCTGTTCTGTATGCATTATTGCTGCCTCATCCTGCAGGTTTGAAGGTGCCTGTGATGTAATGCAGTGATAGCTTTGTGTGCAAAGCTGCTTGGAAGCAATCTGAGTCAACAGGAAAGCAGTGTCTTCTTAAGGCCTGTGACACATTGGTTTTGTGATCTTGGGTATGAAGGAGATAGAAAGGGCAGGGGTTTACTGTAGATTCTCTTGAAGGCGTGTAGAGTTCTTGAAGCAGCAATAAATGGCAGATTGAAATTGATCTCGGTGAGATTTCCAGTGTTAACCAGTGCTACAGAAGCAAAGGACTGCCGCTTTTTGGCCACTTCATCAAATGGGTCGTGGTGTATCATGGTGTCAGGAAACAGCTTCACCTGAAAATTTCAGCTGTTTCTGGGCCTTTCTAGAGTGCCTGTGGAACAGTCAGCCGAGCTGTAATGAATGATCGAATGACTGTTTGTGCGTACACACACACACATCATCCTAATAGGAGAGATAATGTTCTTGAAGACAAGATTGAGGATTCAGAGGAGCATTAAAGGCAGAAATATTTTTTTCCTAAGTGAAGGGGAGATGAGTATTTATTATTTAAATGTTAAAATAATAATTAATACTGCTAGGAAGTGGTAGAAGAAGAACTGTCTGGTTCAGCTGGTACAGATGAGCAGCTTCAAAACCACAATATGCTGTGAATCACTTCCTTAAAGTGACAGAATTGCTTGGCGTGTTGCTACCAGTGATGATCCTGCTGGCTTGGGTACTTTGCAGAGAACAAAGGGACAAATGGATTTATATATGCTCTTCTACAGTGGAGGGCAGCTGACTGTGTGGCTGCTAGATGGACATGGTGATAAGGGGCTCTTGGAATACAGAGCTTGATCAAATTTACCATCAGCCTAACCAGGCACAGTCCTGCTGAGCTCAGGGTAGTTGTGCCTGGTTTCACTGGCAGGTGTCTTGCTCTGGGTGTGCAGATATTGGCTGTACTGAGTGGGGACATGCTTGCTGTTCTCTAATGCTGAAATACCACAGAAGTGCACCGTGGGTTTCTGTGACCCCATACACCCTGAAATAGTTACATGGAGAAGGGAAATTTGTGAGAAATAAATAAACGTGGGTGGTTTTACAAACAGTGTTTTCAGTTTGTTTTGGTTTTAATTTCTTATGGAGGTATGGTCCATAGGAGATAATATAATAGTCATGCCCATCACTATTATTACCCCAAAATCTCTTTCCTGCTCTTCTGTTTTTCACAAGAAGGCTCAGAGGTTTAATCTACTTGTCCTAGCAATTGCTCAGAGAACTCTAATGGAAGGTTTTTTTAAAAGTATGATGTGCTAAGTAGGTTATGTGTTTTGCTAGGCTCTATAGTTTCCAGAGGAAAGAATTTCAATTTTGTGAGTTCCCAAGTGCTTAAAATGTCCAAAATCTGATAGGGAAGTGGTTGGTTTTCTAGGGAAGGGTAGAACTTAGTCTATTATCTTCCACGGATGAATAAAGCTATTCTATTTTTGTTCTGCCACACTGGTGTTAAATTCATGAAATGCAAATCTGAAGTGTACGTACTGTGCATATTTGCCTTAACCTGGGAAGGAATAGCAGTTTATTACTAAGCACAAGACAATTTTTCAAGGTGTCGGTTTACATTCCTTTTGCTTACTAATGAACTATGGAAATTGGTTACTAATGAGCTATAGAAATGGAGATTCTGCCTTCTCCCAAGAATGAAAGCATTCTCCACACAGTAGGTAAAATGACTTGTTACAGGCTGTGGAGAATACAAGCTGTTCAATATATTGCTTTTATGTTCTAGAGGGTCAAAATGCCACCAGCTCCCAACTTTGCTGTCTCTGCCTGCAGTTTTCTTCTAATAACTCTGGAAAGTTTCTTCGTCATCAATGCATGAATCCTCAGCACTTTAGCAGGCAGATTCTTGCAAATAGAAATAATAAGCCAAGAGATACTGAATGAAAATGGAACCTGGGCAGTTTAGATTTGCTTGGAAATGCTGAATTTCTAACCATTGACTGCTGCACATCAATCCTTGTGTGCTGTGTAACATTGGAGAACACAGGCACTCCAAGGTCTGGTTTCTTTCCTTTAGTGCTTGAGCACCAAAACTAGGGAGACAAGATCTATGAAGGCTGGAGGGGGAGGCAGAATGCAGATTTTTCCAACCACTTGCAAATCTGCTGGAGATGAAACTCAGCTTTGAAAAGAGATTAGGCAAGAGCACCTCCACTTATGTATATGAATTTCGAGCCTCGTGAGCTTGAAGCCAGCAAAGTTTATGTACAAATAAAATGTTAACCCACTTTAGAGATGTTGTGTGTGTGTTTGCATACACACATGCACACAGTAATGCACAAAGGCTTTGGAATGATTGTTATTTCTATACTCAAAGAGCCATGAAGTATTTGGTGATTGGGAAGAAACTAAATGCAAACAGAAATAGATGGAAACCATTTCAAATGCCTTGTTGTACACCTTTCAAAACCAAGCATTCTTTCCAGAGGAACATGAATGTATGTTTTGTTCAAAAGAAAATTCCTGGTTAGAGGGAATAGAAATCATAAATAAAAAAGGGAAACTTACAGGGAAAAAACCACAAACAAGGCAGCAGCAGTAAAACTACTCATAAGGGAAGGTAATTGTCAGTTAAGAAGTTAACTGTTAGGAACTGGACAACTGATTCACATTTAATGAGAAGAAATATTTTGAATTCATTGAGACAAACCAAACATGAAATGTTGTGAGCAAGAATGGTAAATTTGCCAATATTCATTCATCTATATGATCCTAAATGAATGTCTGTTGTGCAGTAAGAGGGGAAGCAGCTGCTGTGTTTCCATATTGTAAAAATAATGACAGGACTTTTCTCCAGTACATTTTAAGACACTGAGAAACAGGAGGCGATTAGAGAACAATCCTTGCTTTCAGGTGGCTGAAATATGGATGATAGTGATGGCCTGAGATCCATTTCAGGCAAAATAAGGAGAAGTGGATGTGGTAATCAATAAATAGTGTGAATAGAAGGCAGTAATGTAATTCCTGCAGATCACTGCTGCTCTATGGGACCCAGTCAGGCTTCCTGCTTTGGAGCTGCACATTTGACTGAAACACAGTGCTGTGATACTGTCTGATTTCTGTGGGACATCTGATTTATTCCCATGTGAGAATTTGGAAAAGAAGGCAGGGTAGGAGGCAGCAATAGCTAAAATGGGGCAAATTCAGTTTGAAATAAAGCAGGAACATGTAGTTTGTGTATCCCTGCTGGGTTGTGATGTTTGGGTGCTGGCCCAGGAGCCCTCTTGTGATGTTCCTGGGGCAGCAGGATCAGATTCTTTCCCTACGAAAGGGGATTAACAGATGCCTTTTCTCCTGTTCATCAGTAGAAAGAGTCAGTGCTAGAGGAAGCCCGGGCCAGTGCGAGCACCATGGGTTTGTTTGTTTTGCCAGCATAATAATGTCAAAGCTTTATTGAATGAGCTGACTTCAAGCTGTTGATATAGTTCAGACCTTGGCAGCTCTCTAATCTCCTTGAAGCTTTGGTGTTTGATTGCATTCGTTTGCCCTGCAAATAGTCAACTGTGTAAGTTATCTCAAAGTGAGAATATATTTTGAGCCCATATTTATAATGGACAAGGTTCACAGGAGTGCAGAGACCTCGTAAAGCACACGAGCTTGGTTTTGAATATGCAGTGAAATATCGAGTCCTGCTTCCTGAAACCTGTCAAACCATGTGGTTACAAGAATCCTTCGGACACAGCTTTAAGTATTTAGTGGTTTGTGAAATGACTTCTGTCTCTTGTTGTCAGGTCACTGCTTTGTCTGATGTTGATGTCATTGGTGGTACTTTGTCTGCTTTACGTAAAACAACAATTTTTGTCATTGCTGGAGGGGAGAAAAAGGTGAGATACAGCAAATGGGGGGGATGTTATGTTGTTTCTTTTTTTAATTAACTGGTTGAATTTTGTTGCATTCTTTCACAGGCAGGGTAATGAGTTCAAGGAAACAAATGCATGTAGTCTGTTCCTCATTGATAAAATATTTGCTTTCAACTGCATGATAGCTGAGGTACAATGTGACTTCTGCAGTTGAGGCTCTGTAAATAGTTTTATTTTAAATGTCCCCTCTTAGGGCATTATATCTTCTTTTGGGTACCAATTTAACAAATCTGTGCTTAGTGTAGAATAGCATTTCTGAGAATCTGGGTAAAAATATATTTGTTGCTTTTTGACACTATTAAAAAAAAGTATATGTTTTAAGAAATGCAACTTTTTTCCCCAGATGTTTCTGTTCCAGTCTGGTGTGGGGCACAGTTGTTCAAACTGCTGTGCTAAAAGTGTGGAGGGGATTAACTACTGGAAAGGTGTGAGAGGATGTGGACTTCCAAAAGTCTAAATGTAGTATGCAGTTAAATTTGTGTGGTTGTTTCTCACTCTGCTGTAATGGGTCATAAGAGCTGCTGATCAATAGTACAAGCAGGTGATTAGCAGCTTTAGCTCTCTACACTTCCTTTAATTTGGTTGATGCAGTGTGCTGAAAATAGAAGGATGCAGGACAAGGGTAGTGGTGGAATGAATGAGGGAAGGGAAAAGGAAGATTTGCAGTATTTTTGTGAACTGAAATAACACCAAAGGCATGTAAATTGCCAGATTGGAACTTCTTGCATTTTTATAACCAAAACAAAATCACTTGGTTACTGAGGATCATTGGATTTGCCAAGATCAGTCAATGCACCATTAAAAGAAATCTTCACTGTTTGAAGAAAGCGATTCATTGCAGCAGATTGTATAAAGGAGTCATTATCCCATTGATGACATTTGCATCAAACACCAAGGATTTAAGTTCCTGCTTCATGCCTCCTGATAGTGCCTTTAGAAATTTCTTCTTTTCAAGCAGTCTTTATGTATGTCAAAATTCAACTGAAAAGGTCATAAAAATTAATTGAAAAGAAGCAGTAACATGAGGTCTGTCAAGAAGGAGCTTTCTAAATTGCAGCACAACTTGAAACAGCAATGGATTGCCCTGCTAGAACATTTTTTCTTCAGGTGTAAAACTCATAGGTCGTTTAGGTTGTAGTGGTGCATTCTTCAGTGCTCCTGTTCCACTTTTGCACTAATTTTGGCATGAATCCTTTAAATATATGTAGAATTCTTCTAAAGACTATGGTGCCATGTAGATACAGCAGGCTCAAAAGCCCCTTTTGTCCAGATTGCTTTAATGTTGCCTCTTGAACGTTTCAGTCTGCAGCCTTAAAATAGCTTTCAAATATAGCTTTCTGAATGGAATACATAAATAAATGCACTCTTCCTTTCCCAGAGAGGCAGGAAGGGTGTGTGTGAGTTTAACTATTTCATAATTCTTTCTCAGATGAGTTACTGACACAAAGCAGCACTTCCCCCCTGCCTTATACAGGGGTTGAAACACTTCTTGGTGGAACACGTGGTTGTATTGTGAAGTGATTAAAGACTTCAGTTCAAAACTCCTGTTTTCCCCCCCAAGGGAAGTAGAAGTTCAAATTAACACTGAAAGTTTGGCAAATATAGAAATGCAGAAAGCCCTCAGGAAAGTTCTTATGTACATATTATTAACTCGTTTCAGAATTGCAGTCCTGTCCTTAGCTCTGAGACTGTTCCTTCAGCAGCCTGGGAGGCAGATGTGCCAACCCTCCTGCTGGATGGATTTTCTCTCCTTCCATTTCCAGCTCTTAAATCCCTGGAAGTTAAATGGTTTTCAGAACATGTGAATTTCTGCTGCTTGAAAATAAACTAAGCAAACATAAAACGTTTATTTCAGTTTTGCAACCCCGATTTATCTGGTAACTTTTCTCCTTTTTTTCCTTTCTCTCTTCTTTCTGAATGTTCCAGGTTTGTTACTACAGACAATTTAAATTCCTTTCCCTCCTAATAATCTCTCGCTTGCACATACAAGATAACAGCCATGTATATGGTTTTGCTGGATTGCTAAATTGACAAAGCACCAGAATAAACAGCAATGTGTTATGAGAAGAATTAGCTGATGTTTAACCTTCTTTTTAATTTATTCAGGTTCTTTTGCTCTGCCTGGCTCTAGGGAAAGCAGCCCGGTTGCTTCAGATCCTTTGGTGGCATGCAAAGCGATTACACCAACCCAGCAAGATGAATGCTGGGTGTAACCCAGAGAGCCTGGAGCCAGAACATTTGCAGGGTTTTTTCGGCAGCCATCCAGGAGGAACCTGTTCAGTAATCTGTAAATGTGTAATCTTTTTAATGCGTCAACTTTGTTAGAACACATTAGTGTCAAATGTTAAGTGTAATATCTTAGTCTGCGAAGCATATTGCTGAAACAGAATTAAACTGGAAATATAATGTGGTGATGGTGGGAGGAAAAAAAACCTTGTGAAATCGTTTGGAGATGAATCTGGATTGGCTTTGTTAGCTGTTCTCCATCAGCCTCCAAATGGAAGTGGCATTGCATTTCCATGAGTGTTTGACCTTTAACCTGTTGGTGGCTGCAGGGGACCTTGTCTGCTCTGAGCTACTTTGTGTTGCCATCTGAGTTACTGAATTGGGTTTTCTTGTTCTGTTAATTCATATTTGCAGTGTGTTGTGATATATTGCCAATAGAAACCTGACTACTTGATGGAGGTGTTTCGTTGTTAGAGGCTTTGGTTAAAGGAATGTCCTTTTCCAGTGGGGTGCAAGGAAGCCTGAGGGGCTCAAGCTGTTTCAACTCTTTTGTGCTTTCAGCTTTGTGTGGTTTTTGGAAGTGAAAAAGAAATGTTCTTCTCGGTCTGCAGACCTTTCCTTCCTCTGTAATTTTAAACCCATTTCCTCCCCTTTTCTCCATGAACAATCCAAAGTGCAGAACTCTTTTATTTTGGGTTTTATTTTTTATTTTTTTCCCCTTGGCTGCAGGGTGGGGCTGGGAAAGCGGGTGATAAGAGCCAGCACAAGGGGTGCAGCCAGGGGCCAGAGCCACCTGCGTCACTGTGTCCTGTGCTGCTGGACTCAGTCCTTCCTGCCCCTTCCTTCATTTGCTTGATACTACCCAAGCTATGGGCTGAGTTACCGACAGCTTCTACACAGGCTGAGCATGGCTGTCCCCACCATGGCATCCTCCAAGCTGCTTGTGTCTCCCCACTGAACTGAGATGATGTTAAATGGACACAGAATCTTTAAAGTCAGAAGGAATTCATATAAATCCGAGCTTCCTTGGGCTTAAGGAGCATGTTGGATTGAGCCTCTTTAATGCAGCATCCCTCAACTCTGGGCAGACACTGTAAATCTCCAACTTGCTTCATGCAGCTCCTGAAACATCCCAACGCTTTCTCTTAAACTTATCAGTGCTTTGACATTAAATATTTCAAGTGGGTTTTGTTGAACAGAGTGGAGCTTTTTTTTTTTTTTTTTTTTTTTTTTTTTTTTTTTTTTTTTTTTTTTTTTTTTTTTTTTTGTGTGTGTTCTTCTTAAAGGTTACTTCTGGTTGGAATGAAATCGAAGGTTGGGAGTTCTTGGCAGATGTTATGATTAAATCTGACTGGTTGTAGGCTCCTTCCTCCCCCAGCTCCCAAATGTAACATTTGGGATGATGAATAGCAGAATTTATAAGTGATTTTGGTAGCTCTAATTGTTCAGGTTTTGTGTGTGTGTGTGCACAAATAAATTCTTTTCCTGTGAGCAAAAGCTGCAAAACTGATGGTTTTCTCTGGCTTGTGACTGTATTTAACATGTCCATAGGTGTCCTTTGTGGGGGAGTATCCTGGTAATTGGGAATGAATAGTTTAATACATGACTTAAGCAGGCTGAGCCAGAGAGAAATCACATAAAGGACTTGATGTGTGTTAAGTCTTGTCTTTTCTGTATATCTGGTGGATCGGTTTTATGCACTTACGCATTTCAGCTAGATTTTGTTCTTTTTAAGTGCAGGGACTAGATATTACTAGATCTCACCTCTGAAACAGTTCTCCTTATTTCTGTTTCTTCTCCCAGTGAAATGGCCTGCTAGCAGGCTAATGTTGACCTGGATGTCTAATATGTGCCTGTTTTGCCTCTGGCTCTTCAGCCTTCAGCCTGTACAAACATTGTTAAATTGAGCTCTATTGAAAGCCTGAGTAGTCCACTGACTGCTAATAGATTTGATCACTTCTCATGTATTTGTACACTTCTAAAATTTGCAGGATGTTGTGGAGAAAATGTGTTTTTCTTCTCTAGTCTTTAATTTTAGGTTTTGGTAGCAGTGCTGTGTAATGAAAATTAAATCGATGCCCTCGTGTCTGAGCCCTAGAAATAAACCTTATGAATATACTTAAAAACAAGACTTCATGAAGTTTTGCATGTGTGTATAAGGCATATACATTCAGATCAGGTGAAAACTGGGTTCTTCTTCCGAGGAACGTCCAGGACTTTCAGATTATCCAAACTCAGTCAGACTCTGTGCATTAATAACATTTAAGCCTACATAGATTTAAAGGCCTCAAATACGTTGTGTTTTGGTTTTGTTTTTTTTTTGTTTTTTTTTTTTTTTTTTACTTCTTGGGCTTTTAAGACATATTTGCAAAGATAATTGCACTTCTTTCATGTGATACAAAATCCTACCAGTGTCCCTTATGTGAACGCAGTGTTCTGAGTGGTACAAGGTGATCACAGAAAATAGCAGTGTGCTTTTTCCTTCACGAAGTCCCTGTCCTCCTCCTGCCACACACACCAGGGAGGTGAGCAGGTACCTCATCCTCATCACATTTTTCACTGGTTTGGTTTCATGTAGAACCAGCAAAGCTGTTTGCAGCCGCTGCAGGGAGTTCCTGATGCCAGCGGATTTCTTGGGTGAGCTCTGTGGAGAAGAAACCTTTAGCTATGTTCTATTAACAATACTATGCTCTTGCAGTAAAAGGAATTATTTGGGGCAGAAGTCCATTATTTCTGGACCAGTTTCATTTAAAGTTACTTGTTCACCTTTGAACTGCTGTTCATTGCCTGGCAGCTTTACAAAGGAGCAGCTGAGGCTTACTGCAACTTAAAAATCAATTAAAACAAATCCTGCATCTCCATTTGTGACCTCGGAGTGGAGAAGGCAGGCAGATGCCAGATAGATTCAATTTTCTTCTTGGATAAATATTGATACTTAAATATGTTTTACAAAGATCTGCTGAAATTCCTAGAGATAATGTCTACCTACCATAGATTGTTAGTGCCCTGACCTAGCAGAAGATAAAGTATTATTAACATATTATTTACATAGAAAAAATTAACTGGCTGGGTACGGCAGATTCCCATGTTGTCTCTTTGCCTGGAGCACTGCAAAGGCTGCTAAAGTGACTTAAATACTGCTGCTGCCACACTTCTGGGTCTGACAGTCCAAACTGAGCAGGATGTTTGCAGCTGTCAGAATGACAGCAGACTCAACATTGCTTTGTCTTTCTATATACAGCTACAGTCTATATTTAGTGATCTTGAACCCTAGTTAGCAAGCAATACTGTTTAAAAGAAAAAAAAAAAAAAAGACAAAAGCTCTGTTCAACAACTAGGAAAGGTCCTGGCCTCAGTGCTTTCCTGAGCTCTAGAGTGAGGCAGGTACAGGGTCAGGGCTGGTAATTGTTGTTTCAGTATTTGAAGCAGCAAACTAAAGCCCCTGAGTGATGAAGCAGGATTCCCAGCTGGGGTTGATCATACTGTCACTCTTCCTTCTCACTCAAGCATTTGTTTAGCTTCTAATGTCAATGGATTTAGGAAAGTAGTATATTATTTTTAGTCATTAAGTGTGAGGTGGAAACTATAAATAAAGAGGAGTTTTTGTTATTGCCTTCAATGGACAACAGAATTTGCTTTATTTCTTTGTGAAAGTCTGTGAAGAAGGAGGAGTCTCTACTGACAGACACCAATCTCCTCTGTGCTGCTGCACATGAAGCCTCCAAGGGAGCTGCTGCCATTTTAGTGAGCCAAACCCATCTGATTCCTGTTAGAGCTATGGCCAGAACATCCCTGTGTTAATGCTTCAATGGGTGCTGCATGAAATGGTTCTGTTCTTCATGATGCAAAGGATGTGCTTCTGGGAACATCTGGCTGACTGTTTAGAAGATGCCAGTGATCCAAGAGCTTGAATGAGATGTCCTTTTGGGTAAATCTGCGCTCATTATTACTTTAATATTAATAGGATGAGACAATGCATGAAATCCTGGCTCCAGCATCCTGGATGGCACAATGCCCACTGCTTTCTGTGTGCCTGGGCTTTTTTCCTTCCATGTCTTGGTTGCCATGACTTCTTTTTATTCTGTCGATGCTGCAGTGAGCTGTTCAAGGAAAGGAGAGAGCAAGCAAGCCCCACATAATTTAGGCTGTCACCCGGCAGCGTGACAGCATGGCAGCTGGGGGAGTGTGACACTGGAGTGTTCACCTACCTTGATGGTGAGCTGGGGCCCAGGGACCTCTCCAAGAGTGTGCTCAGTCAGTGCTCATCCCCAGAGTTCTGTCATTCTCGCTTCCCTCCTGCCTCTGCCACTGTAAATTAGAAATTACTCTGCTGAAGTTAAAGTAACTAAATCAGTGTTAAGTGAGAAGAGATTTAAAATTGTGCCTCTTGATGTTAAACTAATAAAAATAACAGAACCAAAGTGTGCTTTGGGGTTTTTTTTTAACAGAGTTCTTTGAAAAATAACAGTTCTGGCATTTGCAACTGAGAATAGGAGTTTTCCTGTTAAACCTAACAACAGGCTTAACTTCACATCCCTCAGATATCAAGTGTCAAAACTGAAGGTCAGAGATCAGTGACATTTGCAACAGAGAATACATAAAGCTGTATTAATGACAAAATATGCTCCATCCTTTTTTGTTTTTTCTGGCCACATGTGAGAAGTATTTGGCCACACATGAGAATTGCTGCAGTGCAAAGCTAAATAATTTGAAGTCTTTGCTTTCCTCTGTTGTGCCATTCAGTTCACACACTTTTTTGGCTAGCCTTGCTGGGCTTTCTACTATTGTGTGATTTTTGAAAGTACTTACTGCTGCAAGTAAGTGTAAGCTGTCTCAAAACAAAAATATATAACCTTTTATTAACTTCTAACCATTGAAAATAACGCAAGGTGCCAAGGTAATTTGACCTCTGACTTCCCTTGGAGCGCAAATTTTGGAACCTGTGCCTCTTGCCGCTTTGCTCTTTGTTATTTGCTCTTTGCTTTTTATTTGTGTGGCAAGTTTGCACATTTAAGCTTCTACTCTTTGCTGTAAACTATATTGAAATACCAGAACCAGCATTTGAAAAGTTCACAGGGATTCAGCAGTCTAAAGTTTCTTTGTGTGTGGAGCATGGTGGCAGTCACTCAATGGTAACATTTACTCTAATGATGCAGACAAATTGTGCTTGCTCTTCTCTTTGTATATACATTTATATTTTTCCCTGCTGTGCACAATTTTAGTGCCTGATTTATCAGCCTCAATTACAGTGGTAGAGCTTGATCTCTTTTTCCTACATCTCTTCTATATGCAGCCAGATGGGTGCATTGGCTGCCATGTTTTTTAAAAACCAAAAACACTCAGCAGCCCATCTGGAATCTCGGTTGGCGTTGGCCAAAGCCAGCACCGAGCAGAGATTCCAGATAAGTGCCAGCAGCAACACATTTCTCACTTTTAAAAAAATGCGTCATTTTCTTTCAGTTCTTGAGCTGCTGCTTAAGCTGGAATCAAGAGCTGTGTTAGGTCTCCAAAAATACAAAAGCATTGCAATGTTAATAGTGATGCTTTGTGAAAAATTCGGGGACTGCTCCACGAACGTCCTGCGAATCCTGCAGCTTTTTGAAGAGGCTGCAGTTTCGCTGCACTGAAATCCGGATTGCAGAATGTGCAGGAATTTGCACTGAGCTCTGGTGCAGCCAGTGCTTGTACCACTGAGAATGAACTTGGGGAGTGTGGGCTTCCACATGGAATATATTAGCACAGCTGGGAATGTGTTTACAACTTTGGGTGGCTTCCCCAAAGCAAAAATGATTAAAAGTGAGGGGGAGTATGCTTGAAAAGTCTGACCATTTAACTGTAGAAGCAGTTGTTCAGTATGGAGCTGGAAATATCTTTCTGCTTCCCAAGATACTGACAGCATATGCACAGATTTTTAAGGTGATAGAATGAGCAGTGTCTGCATGGGAAGAAGAATGTAGGGGAAAACCAAACAAAAAAATCCCCCCCAATATCTTGAGTGTAGACTGGATATCGTATTTATCTTGGACTCTGCCTGCGTGATAGGAAGAACAAAAAGCACACCTTGACTTTTGAATTATATTTAAAATTGTTTCATTATAGTTAATTTCTGCAAAAAGACATCCAGGACCTAATTTTGAATTTCTTTCTGCACGTTTTGCTCTTATTTTCAATGTGAAGTAAAATGGGAAGCTTTATTTTGTAGATCGGTGAAGAAAAACTGACCCACCTGCGAAGGAACTCTGCCTAGCAAGAGAGGGAAAGCAAGGAAGCTCTGTCCCATCCAATGTGCAATTACTGTAGTTGTGCTTTTGGATCTCCACAGTCTACTTCAACAAAATTTTGGAGGGAAAGAGATGATAGAGAAATTTAGATCAGTAAATAGCTGTATTAAGAATTCAGATTCCTGAGTGTAGTTCTATCTTTAAACAAACAAAAAAGCTAAACCCAAAAGCCCAGTAAGAATGAGGATTTTGTTTCCTTCTTAAAAGTTGAGCCTTAATTCTAAGTTGTTCCAGCTTTGTATCCAGTTTTTCAACAAGAAGTGTAAATCTGTGAGTATGTATTCTTTGGGTAGATTGCAAAGCCTTATTATCATGTGCATGGGATTTTTAAGTTGTTTCCGTTTTCATCCATGATGAAGTATTCAGAGACTGGGTGCTAACACAAGAGCCATAATAAAGTTAGATTTATTTACATGCAAGTGCCAGGGTATAAGATTCAAGTTAATTCATACTGTTTTGCTGCATTAACTTCTTTCTACCCTCTTTATGAAGTAAGAATATTTTTCTTTCTTTAGACTGGAAATCTGCTTCTGTCTTTCAGATGTAGAGAATAGATGGAGGTAGAGACAACACTGCTTCTTCTGTGCAGATGCAGCACTGCTGAAACAGTGCTATACACCTTTCTGCTTATGTTAATGATTTTGGGGTTTGGAGCAATGGCTTTTGCTGTATCCATTCTGAATTTTCCCTTGGTTATCCTCTTACACACTTCTTACTGGAGATGCTTGCATCTCAGTGAAATACAATGGTAAATGTTTAACAGATACTGTGTGACCTGGTTGTGTAGAGGACACTGCTGTGTTTAGGGGAGTGGCTGGTGGAGATGAGCTGGGGAATGGGACTCATGGGCCTCATTCTGGTCAGGGTGTCCATGGCAGGTCAAGGAACTGAGCTTTCCTGTCTTTCATTTTTCTTCTCGTATCCCCATGTAAGGAGGGCACAACACTGATCAAAGTGATGCCTCCCACTTAAGCGGGGCGCTGGTTAAAGGTGGAGTGCTCGATTTTTGTGAGGAAAGGAGGCTTTGATACACGGGAAATTGAGGTGCTGTGGACAGAGCTGGGTCTTGCTGTCCTCGGTCACTGCTTTAGGAAAGGCTGCACTTCAGCAGGCTGATGTGAGATGTGACAGCCAGAAAGTCCTGGTGTCCTGTGATCTGTGAAATAGGCTGGGCTCATGGGTCACTTTGTAGTACAAGTGGTTGCTGCCTGGTTATTGCAAACAAAGCTAAGCTTGGAAGATTTGGGTTGAGCTTTTGAAACCTGCCTGGCTTGCTACCAAAGGATGCCACTGATATTAGATGGTTCCTTAGCCACAGGATGTTTTATTGTTATTGTCAATGCTGTAGTTTAAAACAGTACTACAAAATGCTGTTATGTTTATGTGTAGCAGTCCAATATTTATTTACAGTTGAGGTACTCTGTTTTATTTAATGTTCTGTATAGTCTGTCCATTTAGAGTGGTATTTGTGGAATACCATACATTTGTAGTATGTATTTATAGAAACTTTTTTTACTATCTATTATGGCATGGCAGTAGCATGATTAAGTTCAAGTTGGGCTTTGGCCCCTCTAATTTTCTCCCTGCATAACCTCCTGATATCCTTGCATACATCCTGAGTTGCCTGCCCCAACTTCCAAAGGTCATAAGCTTTCCTTTTTACCTTGGATCCCAGCCAGAGCTCTGTGTTCAGCCAGGTTGGTGGTCTTCTCTGCTGACTTGTCTTTTGGCATTTGAGAACTGGCTGGGGCTGCAGGAGCACAAATAGGGCCAGAATCTTCCATCTCGTGTTTTGAATTTTCCAGATTGTGTTTCTTTAGAACTTGAATTAATATGAGCAGTGAGAAAATGCAAAAGCTTTAGCATAATGATGTGTGGGTGTGGTGCCAGGAACTGTTATTTCCCTTGAGAATATTTGTCATTCTTTGAATAGGATCAGAAATAGATTTGAGCGCTTACTACTATGAGCTCTTCTTCTTGGTATTTATCTTATTCTTTTGTTAGGTGCTGTTCACCTTAATGCTTCCTCTTCCTCCCGATGTCTCTTTACCCCTTCTGCATGTTTAGTCTCCAGCTTGTCCTGTCTTCCTTGTGGGTTATGACTTGTCTTGGCCAGGAACCAGAGAATTCCTGGAAGGGAAGTGGTGTCTCTTGCTGTTCCTCCTGCACCTTGCAGGGCCCTCAGCTTGGCAGTGCACTCAGAGGCATCGCTCTGATGCGGGGGTAAAGATTCTTCACAGCTCTTCTTGTGTGTTTCTCATCTTCTCAAGATGATTCTAACTTAAAAACCAAACCAAAGAGCCCCCAGAAGCAGCTCCATGCAGTAAAAATCAGATACAGCCCTTGCCCCCCACATCCTTGCTGAACACTGACTGAGCTGGTTCAGCTGAGAAAGTGCCTGAAGAACAAGGCCTTGGTTAACTCTGGCTTCAGCATCCCAAGAGCTGGGGAGGGGGCTGTCTCAGCTGGGAGTCTTTGTTGTAACCTCTGAAACCTTCTCATCACCTGGGCTTCCTTAGGTGCTGTTACCAGAAGGGGAATTTGATTCCCAATTTATTTTGGTTGGAAGGAAAAAGGAGAGTGGCTGCTCTCAAATTTATTTTAATCTGCTCTAGAAATTTAAACTTAACCCATGTGTACATGGTTTAATCAGTATTTTGGGCAGAATTCTGCTGCATAAGCACAGATGTGCACGTGATGCCTCTTGAAATCCTGTAGGGTGTTTGAGACAACCCCTGAGGGTCACAAACCTAACACAGGACCCGTGGATTACCCAGCTCCTTCTGCTGCAGCCCCTAAAGCCCTGGTGGGTTACCTTGAGCATCTCCATGCCATGTGCAGGAGAAACCACAGAGTTCCATGTGTTTTTGCCCCCATTGGACATGGAATTTCTGGATTGAGTGCTGATGGAGACAGGAAATATCTTCATCTGTACATTAGAATGAACCTGGCACAGCTTGGGTGCCACATAAGCAAAATTGAATTTCATCATTCATAGCTCATTTTTATTAACTTTGGTACTGATAGCAGCATAGCATAAATGAGAACAGCATCTCATACCAAGCCAGCTTTCTTTTTTTTGCTGCTAAGTTGATGGGATCTGGGTGGCAGCAGGCCACTAACTCAAGGCATAATTTTCCCTAATTCAGGAAGTATTGTCAATATACACATTTTTACTGGCCTTTTCTGTTTACACGGGCACTTGTTTCTTGCCTGTGGCAGGCTGCTCTAAGAATTTTCTTCAGTATCTGTACTTTCAGTGTTTCTTTCAACTTTTTTGTTTGCTTGGTTTTTTTTTACTGTGCAGAAGGAATATTCTTTGTACTTTATTTCTGGCAGGCTTGTTAAAATGTGAGCTTAATTTTTTGCTGGTAGGGAGTTTATTGCTCTCTGCCATGGTAGAGTTCCTTGTTCTTGTGTATATCTCATTGGTTTTATTTCAGTGTCCCAAAGGAATTTAGAATATGCAGCAGTTAATCATGTCCTATTTTTCTATGCAATTATAATTTTCAGCTTGTCAATTTTTTTTTGTGGTGCGTGTAGATCCCCCATACACTTTTTTTGTTGGTATTTTGAGAGAAGGAGTGTGTATGTGTGTATTTCCATTTGGCTGTAGGAATTTACTAGACCTGTGAGAGGCTGGTTTGCATATCTGGGGTTGGCATGATTCCTTGCATTAGTACAATTTGTTATCTGTAGAAAACCTGGAGTGGTGGTGACAACTGCCATCCTGTGTGGACAGGATAATGTGCCTTTGCTCAGCATAGCTCTCTGTCTCTGCCCAGTAATTAGTAGATGGAAGAACACTTCTACACCGTGTTTATTTAAATGTAAAAGCTTGCAAGGATCGATAGACAGGCTTCAGCTCAGAGGTCAGATCTGCAGTCCCCAGCAGATGCAGCTGACTCCTGAGCAGCATGAGGATACCAGTAAATAAGCACAAATCCCTGAGAAAATGATGCTGTGTTTGAGGGGATGTGTGTTATCTCCTTTTATCAGCCTCTGAGCTGCTGTTGTTGTGCTCTCTACATGGGATTAGTAATAGTGGGATTACTAATAACACACTGTAACTGGGCAAAGGGAGGGGAGATGCCACATTCTGAAGCTGCAGAGTGCCTCCAGGAGGTGCTCTGGTTGGGAAGAGCTCAGCTGTTCAGGCTGTGTTTGGTGTGGGGATTTTATTGAGGATAGAAAGGACAGCTGTTGCCATTGACAGTTGTAATAAAAATCATAATAGGCTCATTTTAAATGGCCAAGTGTTTGGTCCTTCACCCTTCTCCTCTTCTATGAGATGCTGTATTTTCAATTTCTGCTTTCACTAATGGGGAGGGAAGAGGTTATTTCTTAAGGCTTTGTTCTTGTCCCCTTTGCTCTTCACCTTGACCTTCAGGCAATTTCTTCAATTCACATCTAAATCAATGGCAGCTCAGGCTATCATCTCTAAGCAGATGATTTATACAAGTGCCTCTGTTCACTGCTGAACTTCTGCTTTTTGATCTTGCATATTGGCTTGTTTGTGTAAAATGCCTTACAAATATCTTCTCAGAGCAAGTAGAATGTTACAGAAACATCAGCATCTCATTTGGCTCTGGAGCAGACCAGACAGGTTATTCTGAATTTTCTCCATCTCTCCAGGGTGTTTTCTTGTTCAGGCATTTTTCTGCTAACCTGTTCTGATTAATATATATTAAGTGAATCTGTCTTCTCAGTCCTAGTCATTACTCCTGTTGGTCCAGCCACAACACTTGTTCTAACCCACTTGTTCATGAAATTCCTTTCCAGAAATCCCCTGTAAACTTCACATCCAGTTATTGTGTCTGATGGATCCTTTTTGTCAGTGTTGAAAGCTACACACAGCTGTGCCCCTCTCCATTTAGCATCACTTGCTGGGCTTGCCGAGGTCCCTTGTCACTTCTGCTGTGCTCCTTGCTTGTCAGATATTTCCTGATGCATCTTTGTGCCACCTTCTCTGTTAATTTGTGACCTCCCTGCTTTGATCTGCACAGGTCTCTGTCCTGTGTGCTGTGTCCCTCCTGAGGACCTGTGTGTGCTCAGTGAACTGAGCTGACAGACACACAAACTGCTCCCCGAATCAAGGTTCAGCAAAGTGTTTGGAAGATGCCTGGCATCTGTATTTGCTGGCAGCACCCACCAAAGCAATAATACTTGAAGTGGAAATCAGTCTGACTTCTTGGTACAACCTCTCCACTTGTAACTCCTGGCATGGATGGCTGAATCCTCTTCGTCTAAATAGACAGTACTGTGAACAGATGGTAAATAATTTACGAAAAGTGAAGCTATGAGCAGGCCTGAGATTGAACTTTGTGTCATATCTCTCTTACTGTCATAGATGTAGGCTTGCAGCTCTGAATCACAGCAGACTATACTCCATTTATAAGATGAATTTTAAATCATTCAAGAGTAAATGAGACAAAGCTGAATTTCTTGATTTAGGCTAATAACAGGCAATGATCTCCCAGAACAAAGGACTGTGAAGGGACTGAAAAGCATTGCCAGAAATTCATCTTCTGCCTCTACCCACAAGCCCTGGTCTAAAGTGATGCTGAAGCCACTTGTCATTTTCACTTCAGCTGTTCTGCTGACATGTTCAAACCCAGCACTGTGTCACAAAGTTTCTTCATGTTTGAAAAAACAGCATTAGCTGTGAATTCGGGAAGATACTGGAGGAGGAATAAATTCAGAATTTAAGAAGTTAAGGGCCATGTTGGTAACTGTGTGTTACCTCTGTAAACAGGAGGTGATTTTAATAATAGCCCCCACTGTCCAGGATCACAGCATCTGCTTCAAGAGATGAGTGCAGGGGTCTGCAGTCTGTAAATTACAAACCGCTTCCTGGTTGTAATAAGGGACTGAAAGTACTAAATGATGTTATTCCTGAGTTTATTACAGGTAAACTTGCAGTCATGTGTTTTTGGTTGGTGTGTGGTGTGTACAACACCCCCCATCCCCCCAGTTTACATAACACTGATTCTCTCTAAACTGTTTTAGGGGAAACACAGAGTATTAGGACACGTTTGATATCATACATTTGACATCACACATCAGTAGGTAGAGCACAAATTATCTTTCAGTCCTCATGTGATTGTTTTGAAAGCAGAACCAAGATAAAAACGAAGGGCTGCCCTGGCAGTCAGCAGTGCATGTTTGTGGTCACCCCATTGGAAGCTGCATTGTCTCACTGCCGTATTCCCAACGTGCAGAACTGGTCCCAGCTCTTGCAGGGAGAAGGTGTTCAGAGCCAGCATAACAGACCTTGCAGAAGAACAAAGGAAAGCAAAGTACAGTATGTTTTCTCCTGTCTTTTTGATCAGTCAGTCTGTCCAGATGTTTTGTGTCTCCCACAGCAGTTTAAGCTGTTGGCTGGCAATAGCTGCCCAGTTGCTCCCTGCAGCAGCTGCCTGTCAGAGGGGCTGCTGGCTGGGGATGCCTGATCTCCTCTCTATAAAAATGAGTGCATCATTGCTGAAATCAGCAACCTGAATATTGACTTTCATGGCTTGAAGTAGTCACTGTTCCCTTGAATAATTCCCTGTTCCAGAAGAGACCATGACTGGCCTTTAGGGGATTCTGCCACTGCTTTTCTCCTTTTTCCAGCAAGGATCTGAATTTTGGCAGTGCCTATGGATTTGTTGACAAGGCTTAGTGGAACCATTGCTTTGGCGGCACAGCCTGCCAAGTCCAGCCATGCTTTGTGTCAATACCTTGGGGTGTATGTAAAATAGGGGGAGTGTAACCCCTTGAACAAGTGCTTTCTTATTTACACAGCCACAGCACTCCAGAGAAAAAATAGCTGGTAATGTTTGCTAGGAGCAAACGTAGCCCAAATGGTATCTGACATACTGTAGTCAGTGTTTAGCTCTGAGATGTCATCACAGAAGGGAGTTTTATGGTGATTGATATGTGAAAAGTCTGAGATTCAGTTGTGGAGTATACTTTTTTTTTTTTGATGGTTTCATAAATATTCTTTGAACTTAAACTTTTTAATTTAAAAAATAATCGGTGGTAAGGCTGCTCCTCACTAGTAACAACAGTTCACTAGTTGTGAAGAAAGACATAGATTTCAGTCCAACTGATGAGTAGAAATTTTGTTTAGAAGTGGTAATTTTGTTAAAGGAGTGATAATATAGAAGTTTTATCACAGGAATGAGTAATTTTTTTTTCTCTCTTTGGTACAATTTGGAGCTTGTTCCTGCACAAATAGAAAAAGAGGGTAGTTGTGCCAAAAAAGTAGTTACATGACTCATTACAAGGATCCTTAATTTTCCTTATTAATTCTTTAGGAGCAATTTGTGAAATCTATTAAGCATGGTAGCCCCGATGAAAACAGTGTGATCTGAAAATCACAAAAAATTCTCAGAATTGTTTTTGAGATGAGTGCTATCCTGTGCTAAAAATACGTCGTGCTGCTGCAATCATTTTGTAGCTGGATTCACTCCATCACACGAGCTCTTTATCTGAAATTGCTATAAGCCATAACATAAAGCTTTTTACTTGCTCACATCTAATTGAGGGAATATTTATTTGGTGCATATTAAATTCAAACTGACCTACTTCTGAAGGAATATTTATTACTTTAAGTCTCAGTGCTTTGAAGAGAGAAGTTTTAGAATAACTCTTATTCATATGACAAAGTTAATTAGAAGCTTACATTTTAGTTCCTGTAATATTTGAAAGGGAGTAGTGTAGTGTTTGACAGATAGGTATAGTAAATCATGATTTGTTGACAAAATTAAACTGCAAATGAAAATTTAACTTTTATTGTGCACATTTTGAAACAGTTTTCAGGATATGTATGGAACTCCACAGACAAATCTGGTGTGTTATAGCTCAGAGCTTACAACGCAGCGACGTCTATTCTGCTTTTACAGCTTTTCATGCATTATGGATACATTGGAAAATGGGGACATGTTCCCTGCTGTTGGCTTGGGGAAGCGTGGCTAGAAATCCCAGTGTCTTTTTATAAACTCTTGGTTTTTTGTGCATATGGAACAATATCAAGAACCAAAGCTGTGTCTCAAATATTTAATAAACACAAGCCAACCTGTTAGCTCTCTCTTTGGCCATGAAGTTAAGCTTGTGATCCTTGAGCAGATCCTGCAGCACACGACCTGGCTGCTTCCATGGGGGACTTCCCAGCTCTCTGCCATCACAGCCACTTGTCTCCTCCTCTGCAGCAGCGCTACTGTGAGTGTATTTCCAGAGAAAGCCATCTTCCAGTCAGCTCTGCTCTCTTGCTGATGATAAGGATCAAACTTCCATACTAGAAATCAGCAGTAATGAACAGCAATTACTGGGCAGAGTCAGCTGTAGTTATGTGCAGCACATGTTTAAAAATAGGTGAGAGAAGTAGTTCGTTGGTGAGTTACATAAAGTGGCAAAACTCTGATGTTGCACATCTTGCACAGTGGTGTTGTACTGAGCTCTCGTGCCCTGGACAGGGCTGTGATTAGGGCTCAGAGCTCTTTGCTGTCTGATTGCAGCTCCCTTCCACCCAAGTAGGAGCTTTTAGCCCTAAGCGTGCTAAATCCCAAGCAGTTTATTCGGGAAGCTACTCATTCATGGTGAAATGGGCTTGGATGGAGGTTTGGTGCTGCTTATGTGAGGAGCTGTGTTTGAGATAGATCACTTGTAAATATTTTTTCCCTATTTTATTCATTTATTTGCTTGTGGTGTTTTTAAAAATGGCTAAAGTCTGAAATAGCCTCTTCGATACTACTGAAGTTCTGAAAAAGGAATTTTTTTCAGTAATCTGCACAGAGCTCAGGTTGCAGTGTGAAAACTCAAAGAGTTCTGTTTTATCTAGGCACGTCATATGTGTGCAGCTCTGTGTATTTTTCCATGAAGATTTGTACTTCTCATTTCTGGCTTGTGCACATAATGCTGTGAGGTCCAAGCAAGTTACAGATACGTGGTGCCAGCAACCATCTTGGAATGGGATGTTATGTCTTTGAACCTGCCCAGGTGTTGCTGAGAAAATAGCAATACTCTCAGCTCTTTTTGTTCATAATTAAATGAAAGCTCTTTCAGGGTATTTAAAACTACAAAAATCAAAGACAACTCTTGACCCACTTAGGAACTAACACAGCCCAAGGAAAAGAAGATAGTACCTGCTTACACCATCCAAAGCCTTGACCTTCTGTCAGAGAGCTCTGGAATGTCTGGTAGAGGCTCACCTTATGCTCTGAATGTCCCCTAAATTATTTAGAGGTCATTAATATGTGTTGGACATATTGGAGACTGATTTTAAATATAAATGTAACAATTCAAAATGCAGTAGGAAATAGGATATGAAACCCAAGTGAAAGATACAGGAGGGCAGTTTGGGGTAGAAGAGGTGCAAAAAAAACACCAGGAAAACTGGGCACATGTGAGAGAGTCTGAAGCATTTTTTGTGCCAGCCTGTTTAAACATTTTATTCCTGGGATTTCTTGTCTATTTTTCTTCCTCTGGTTTGATATTCTTGAATTCCACACTGCAGTGGTTCAGCTTACAGGCTACTAAAGCAGAGCCTCACATCTAGCAATGAACCATCATGAAGACTTTTCTAAAATGCTGAAAACCATATGCTTACAGAAGCAGCCTATCACAAGTAACTGGAAGGTGAAAGCCATACAATATGTTCTGCATCTTTAACTATGTAATCACAGCAGAAATGGGTCTGCTGGTAAAACAGATATCCCAGCAACAAATTCAAGGAGCCATTGGTTTTTTGCTATTTATTTTAAAGTCATAGTTGAATTCAGCCTCAGATTATTATGGAAAAGGGAGCAGTAATATGGCTCAGTGATTTCTGCAGGTGGGGAGAATAACTGAAAGTAGCCAGAGAAACGCTAGTGAACCAGCCTAAGCTGCTGAAGAAGTGAAGGAAGAATCACACTCTGAATGTTGGTAATTCAACACCAATGTGAGATTCAATGTGAATTCAATTCAACAATGTTGCTAATAGCAGTATCAGTTTTTTGGTACAGGTTTTTATTTAGTTTATCAGAACAGGGGATGGATCTCTCTTCTCTGGGTAAACACTGGCCATAACTAAATGGGAAGCAAACATGGGAAGAGTCGACCTACCGTGGAAGTATAGAAATAATGTTTGGTTGACAGGCTTAAGTGAAAAATCCCACTGATATTCCTGAGAAAGTGACAGACTTGAAATGCTGACTGCATGGAGTTCAGTGACCTTGTGCTTTAGCTACTGACTACCTTTAGCCTGGGTGGTTACAGGCAGCTGCCCTCCAGGTGGTCATTTTTCAGGTAGGAAGTTGTCCTCAGCTCTTGTGACATCCTACTTGTTAAGGAACCTTGTTTTCACTTTGTTGGAACATGTGATGCTTGTTGTGTGTTTGGGTCCTTAGAGTTAACTGTGAAGCCAGAAGTTTCATAAATAAAAATAATAAAAAGCTTATCTTGGTTCCAAACCAACATCAGTCACTGTTAGAGACAGTATGGGACTTAGAAATGTGGGTGTGTTCCTGGAGCAGTGGGAAGCAGAATGTGATTGGGGACTGAAGTCATGCGAGTGGAAACTCTCGAATATTCTGCCAACAGTAGCTTGGATTTTTTAACATAATGTCACTTGCACAGAAGTTGCTTCTCCAAGTTACAGAAGGTATTTGAGATGAAGGGAATGAGGGAGCAGTAAAGTGGATGCTACACCAGTGCTATTGCACAATTATTTTAACTCTTTTTTTTGAAAAAAAAAAAGAAATTACTCACTGGAAGATCTGCTCAGGGCATGGTTCAGACATTCCTTTGAGAAAACTGGGAGATTAGAAAGACCCCTCAGTACAATGGCTTGCTTCTCATGGAGCAGCACTGGTTTTCAAAATTGCTTCAGTCAGGGAGTGAACTGGGGGTGTGGAGTGTGTTTGTAGATGAATTTGAACTCAGGCTCTGCTTCCAGCTGCTGTGGCTGTGCTCTGAGCTCTAACAGGTAGCATGAGGATTATTGACTAAAGTGAGGAAATCCACTTTGGCTGCACAGGCTCTGGTCCAGGCAAGCTTGGATCTGCCTGCAGAAGACTGTGAACAACCCATGGGGAAGAGCAGACTTCCCTGCTGCTTCCTCATCTCCTTTTCTGAAAACTGCTGCCTGTGCTGAGCACTGCGTGACAAAACTCAGCAACAACACAGCAGGTCCTGCCAGGACTGCACACGTGTTTGTACAAAGAGAAAAAGCTCAGAAAAATCATCCTGGCACCTCTTAAGATTCAGAGTCAGTCTGCACTAGGAACAGGCAGGTTGTGAGATCTTGACCCTCCCAGGAGTATATGGAACTCCAGAAATCTTGCTGTCTTCAGTGGGATTATTTGTGATGTAAGGTAGTGTGTAACACAAGTAAGGGACATCACAATCTGTCGCCTTAAATTAGCAATCTGTTACAAAGACGAAATTAAAATTAAGGTCAAATTTCCTTTCTCCCATGCATGTAGTTGGCTGATACACAAGTCACCAAGAGTTCTGTGTGTGACTCGAGATACAATTTGGCCCTAAATTAATTTCATTAGTAAAGCTGAAACTCAAACATGGTGTGAATGAGACATCTGTTAGTCTGCTGATTCATGTCTAAAGAGAAATGTCATGAAGGATTTTTAGAATGCAGCTCTTCATATGAGGCAGCTGCACTGACGCTGCAGATCAATCTGTTTCAAATGGAGTCTTCAACAATAAACCCTTCTGTGGACCTTTTTGCTGTGAATGTATGTCTTCAAAAATGCAGAGAAATTCATGTGTAACAGCGAAAATGAAGAGTATAATGAAAAAAACGAGGAAATTTCCCACTAATGTTGAACCATCATGTAAATTGTCCTCGTCCCTGTAACCTAACTCCCCTTAAATCCTCTTGGTGTTTTCTACTTTTACCTCCTTGAAGAGGGGGACTTTATTTAGGTGTGGCAGCACACAGTTGTAGAAGGTCATGTACTTGGGAAATATTAGCTTAAAATTACAGTCTCTTCTCATTTTACCTTGCTAATCACAGAATAACTTGGGGTTGGAGGGGACCTCTGAAGATGATGTAGCTCGAATCCTCTTCTAAAGCAGGTCCACCTAGAGCAGGTTGCAGAGGATCTCATCCAGGATTTTGCATATCCAGAGAAAAAGGTTACACAACGTCTGTGGGCAGCCTGTTCCAGTACTCTGATCTGCCTTTTCCATTCAATTTCGTTGTATCTGTTTTGTATTGGTACTTTTTTCTTTTTGGATTTGTATTTTCTCCTATTGAATACTCACATAATCACAAACCTTCACTAATAGTGACAAAATGTTATTTATTTATGTTTATTTGTTTTTTATTGGCTTTCATAGCATCTGTTTCCTTTGGCATGTGAGCTTCCCTGCTACTAAAACAGGGATTTCAAGAACGTGAGCTGAAACTGCAGTGAGGTTGCATTTAAAACTCCCTTTAATTTTTTTAATTTTTTTTTTTTCTGATGGGAGCCTGGGTGTGCAGGGATGGCAGGGTAGTTAACATGCCTCTTCCAGTGAGAATAAACAGTAGGAACACAAGAATGTCAGAGCAATAACAATCCTGTTTTCATGCAAATTTCCCAGGAGTAAGAGAGGCATATTGTAGATGACACATTAACAGGCTTGTCTTTAAATAGAATTTTTTTTCAAAGTCTTCCTGGGGGCACCAGTGACTGTTCAATGCAACATTAATGGATGCATTCTCCTGATAGAATAACAAGGATTTGGAGACTGAAAGAGACACTAAACTTGATTTGTGCCAGATTTTGTACAGCTCTGTTTTTCCTCTAAATATGTACCTGGATTGTGGACATGCTGTCTCATAGCAAGGGAAAATCCACCCCAATGTCTGCAGTGCCAGTGACCTCTTCCAGCAGGACTTCTCCTGGATACATTTGGGAGACTGTGAGTAACTGGAGCAGGAAGAGCAGCTGCTCCCCCTGATTGGAATCAGGAGATGGACATTCCAGCAGCTGGGGATGGGAAGTGTCCCCTGATCATGGCTTATTGGGATGGAAAGATGCTAAAGAGCCTGAGCATGGATGCAGTTCTGGAACCCACAGGTGCTGTCCACTGGATCAGTTCTGCTCCATCCTGCAGCAGCCTCATGGCTCCCAGGAGTGATGGAAGTGAAAAACAAATGCAACTTTGGCCTTATTTTGAAGAGTGATGTCTATTCCCTCTCTTCCTTCCCAAAGGAAGTTTCCCTCTTGCCCCATATGATTAGTCAAATAATTTAGCTCTCTTTTCCAAAATACTTCACCATTTATCCAGTGGTCTTTCACTTTGACCTCGCTCTCTTTTTATACCTTTCAAAATCGGGAAATTTGAAGGGTGTCTCTTCACTTACTGAAGAGGGCACTGCAAATCAGTTTGGGCACTAAAACTCACCCTTTCACTCATCTCTTATTTCCTCTGTGTTGTCATTGCAAAACCCTGTTCAAACGTGTGGTCTCTGATCTGACTGTGGGAAGACTGCATGGAATAGCATTTTAGCATCAGCAGGGTTTCACTGGTTGTGATGATTTGGCACAATTTCCATCTGTGTTATGCATGATTTCCAGGTCTCTTTATGTCAGAGGGACAAGATGTGTTTTGTGTTTTGACAGCTGTCTGTTGTTTGTGTTTTAATTTACTTACTGGGATGAAGTCATCAGCTTGTCTGGATGAAGGTGGCAGTAGTCAGCATATCCACAGATTACTACAGTAGTGTTCCAGGGACATGAAATATTTCAAGCCTATTAAATATGTTTTCTGCCTTTCCAGGTTAGGTCTTTTGTTAGTTACTTCCCAGTGAAGCTCTTCTATTCAGCTTAGTTTAAATATTCATTTTAGCAGAACCTGGAAATTGAGTTCTTTCCTCTTCCCAGTTTTCTGCCCGTGGCAAATTATCCAAGCACCAGACAATTGAGCCTTTTTCTGATCCAATGAATATTTAAATATTTTATGCAAATATTTGCTATATATTATTTGAGAACAAGTGAGCAAACAAGAATATCTCCATATGCTGATGCCTAGTGCAGTTTACTGGTAGAGGGGGAACAGGAGCTCCAGCACATGCTTTCACAAGTAGCTGTTAGGCAGAATGAGTAGCTTTGATGTGGGGCTGCCCTTAGAATACCCTGCAGCTCTGTAGTGTAAGGACATTTGGTGAGTAGGAGATCCAGATCTGCCAGAAAGGAGGTTTCAACCTGCTTGTCTGCAGGTGAATGTTGTAATTACTTACCTAAATTTAAATTCATGCACAATTTTGGTTCCTTAAAACTATATTTTTGGGGTTTTTTAGATTCTTGGTGGGAGGAGGAGGAGTGATTTTTTTTTTTTTCCTACTGAAAAGGACCATTTTGGATCACAGCTTATGCTACAACAGTCACCTATAATTCTGAGGTTGTCCTTGCTTCTACAGAAGCCTGGAAGAGCAGGGAAGTGCTAACACAAATCCCCATAAGATTGAAATGCTCCAATACGCTCCACGTACTTGTTTTCAAGAACACGAAAATTAGAATGGACCATATATGATAATTTAAATTATATTGCTTATTTCATGACTTGGCATCTCTGAAATGCTAGAGCAACCTGTAGAGAGTCATTCACCAATTCAGCCATTGATTTCTTTGCCTAAACCCCCTTCCATCTGAAGTAAAAGTGGCAAGAGGAAATAAAAGCAACTAAATGAAAAGAGAGCAGCTAATCTTTTTTTTTTCCTGTTGTTTTGTATTCGTAGCTGATGTGAAAGTAATAATTAATTAATGTTACTGCTCTATGTTCCAGTATGTAGGTGTGCTTAAATGTCAGTCTCCTGTCATGCAACCACCTCTGGCTATTACTGAACTGTTAACTTAGAGTGAACAAAATGCTTCTGAGGAAAAGGCAGCAGGGCAAAGTTCTTGTGTGTGTGGGATTTTGTTTACCTTGTTCCTTCAGAGAACTCTGAGAAACCTGGTGAGAGAGAGTGCATGGCAGAGCACACCGCCAAGGGCTCTGTCTTGGAAAATATCTTGTTATATAAGAAGGTTGCTTGTCTGTGTTGCCAATCACAGTTATTCTTCACTGAATGATAGGGTAGAGCCTTCTGATACTTTTCACTCTAGTCTTGGATTTGCAGGATTGAAACCCCTCATTTTACTGTCCACTAATTCCTGCTGTTAATGGTAAGCAATACAGACTTTTTTTTTCAGCGATTTATGCACATTTCTCCATGAACACACAAGTCTGGCAATCACCTTGCTAGCAATGCTGCAGGAGACAATAAAACATTCCAGCAGGAATATTACCCTTACTGCATCCCATGGAATTCAACTGAGTGCTCAGACCCATCACTCACTGAAGGAAGGTGCTGATACAGTTTGTGTATCTCCTCTTGTATAAAAAGACTTTAAGGAAACTTGCTCTCCTGAGACCAGTTATTTATCTTGGCTGGACCTAACAGCAATTCTGATTTGTTCTGCCAAGATGGGGGTGGGAAAAAAAGGACACAAAAAAACCTCTTCCCAAAACAAGTGTCTAATTTAGTAGATTTGTTTAAGCTGAAAGAGACATCAGAGCTGGCAAGTTTTGAAACACTGTCTTTTCCAGCCTAATGAAGCATTTTCTTTTAAAGCTAATTATTCCCCAGTCCCAAGTTAAACCTCACCTTCAGTCAAAACCAGAATTCCAATAAAACACTTGTGTGGAGCTGGAGCAGCTGCCATGGTCAAGGACTGGGGATTTCTTCCTTTATTTTCTCTTCTGACCATCCTCCAGAAGGGTAACCCAGAATATTCAAACCCATTAAGAAGCAAGACTCTCCAATAAGTAATCAATTATGTGTTGATAAACTATGTTATTTCTTCAGAGGATAATCAGGTGAGCTTCTCTATGAAGTGGGAAGCATTGGATTTCTGTTTTCAGCTCTTTTCCTGGATCTCTAGTACATTAATTTGACTTAAAGAGTTATTAAAAGGAGAACTTTTAATAACCTGACAAAAGCCAAGAAGTTTTGAGCATCTATAAAGGTGGAGCAACTTAGAATCGGGTGGTAGAGCTGCTTTATTTAAATTAAAAAGAAAAACTTTTTTTTTTCTTTTTAATAACAAAAATCTGAAGAATTTTTAGGTCAATGCTTTTAGGAGAACTTGTTTTGCACAGTTTTACTAGCACATTTTAAGAACAGTTCACTGAGACTGCTTTAGAATGCCTTTAGCACTCTTATACAACAGTATTATAGAAACAGATTTGAGATACATTAATATATTCAGCAGTATATGGTGTAATTCACAAAGTAATTGATAAAACGTCTCTGCAAATAAGAAAGCTTAATTTTCCCATCTCTGCTAAAAGCCTTGAAGCTGTTGTTGCCTGAAATCCATGTCAGTGTGGGAACTGGGCTGTGAACAGTCCAGTGACACAGAGCAGGAACAGGGGATTTCACACTGCAGCTCGGTTCAGTCCCAGTTTATAGAAATACCCTGAAAGACCCTGTTTGTGTCACCATTTGATAGCCTGGTGCATCAGAAACACCCTTCTAGAGCAGCAGTGAGTTCTGAAGCTCCCAGGTTTGCTGCTTTGCCTTTTTCAATCCGTGCCTCACTATTTGAGAGCCCCTCCATCCGAGGGCAGAAAGCACCCGGGTTTGTGCTTTTCCTCAGTGCTTTGGAGCTCAGGGTGCTCCAAGGAGGGGAAAAGCTTCTTGCTGAGCATCCTGGGGCACCTTGGAGGTGAAGATTGAGCTGGTGCAGCAGGCAGGATCCTGAGTTAACGTGGCCCTTCAGACAGAAGGCTTTGCACAGTCCATGGCACAGCCAGCTCCGAGGGCAAGGCTGCTCCCAGTGTCCAATTTCTCCCTGAGCCAGCAGCCTCAGGAGCTTTGTGCCACTGATTGCTCTGTGCTGCTGGTTATATTAACCCAGGAAACCATGGCACTGAGGGGAGTTTTTGAAGGGAATTTCAACATAAATTTTCACATTAAACATAAATTTCTGTTTGAGCAAGCCAAGCGTTTGCTGGAGGATGCACTCAGCAATCTTTGTGCAGCTCGTGGCTGATCCTCTCCCCAAACTGGGGGATGAGGCAGTAGTGCCTTTGTGGGAGAGCATAGTTTATTACCCAGTAGGTGCAATTTAAAAAGATCTGAGGGAGAGATGGCAGATGTATGGAGAACTTATGGCCAAGCAAGGTCAGTTCTATTTAGATGCCCTGTTATATTTGTGTTTTGAAATATCTTTTTGAGAAGTTGCAGTCTGAAAAAGGAAGAGCAAAGCCTTGCCAAACAACACGCTGTTTGATTTTACATCAAACCTTTAAGACAGGATAATATTCACTCCAGGGAGAAAGAACAGCTAAATAAACATGTAGAAACTTAAAAGGTACTGAGGTTTGGAGTAATCTGTGTGCAGTGTCCAGTGATGTCTGCTGAAATTTTCTAAAACAGCTCTGTGAATTTAGTCAGTGGAATTTAAGCTACCCTGTGATTACAGGGTTTGCAGGGGTAGTTGCCTCTGACAGGTTTCTATCAAAGTTTGCTGAGCCTGTGTTGTTTTTTCCAGTGACCCATGACTGTGCCCTTTCCAAGTCATCAGTCTTAACCCCCAGCCAGTATTGCCAAACATTTTCAGCATGTCCCTCAAGTCTTTACCTTCTCCACTGCTTGGATGACCTAAACTGAACACTTATATAAGTGCATGATGTGGTCTTCTGTGCCTTCTCCCTCTGGCATCTTCACCTATTGCCTTTGCTTCTAAAGGAGGGTAGCAGCTTCTTGAGAGGGCACCAGAGTGTCTCTGTGGCTGTGCCAGACTGGGCCTGGTGGATTTCTGGCCACGGTCAGGGCCTGTGAGCTGTGATTTGTCTTTTTTAAGAACGTGCTTTATTCACTAATAAAATAACTAATAGGAAAAAAAACCCCTAAACCCTGATGGAATGAAAACAAGTGGCAAAGAATTAGAAAAATACTGCTAGGAGAGCAACAGAGGATCCTTCTGTGGTTTTCTTTGCTGATTTAATATTTCGTGGTAGACAGTTTAGGGTTTTTTTCCCCATAATGTGAAATTCTTGGCAACCATATAACAAAGTGTTAATTTTTAATGGTGTGGGGGTTTTTGTTTTGGGGTTTTTTTTTAAATTTTAACACAGGGTTAGCCTGTTTGGCTGTCTGTTGTGTGTCAGTGGGTTCTTTTCTAATTCACATGCAACCTAACTTATGCTGTGAGGGACTCTCAAATATAAAGAACCTTCCCCTGCCCTCTCATCGCTGGGACATCCTTGTTAACCACCTTAGGTCTCTAGACCAAAGCCAGAGTTGGTTTTCCTTCTCTGGTGTTGTCCATCTGCCCAGTGTTCCTCTGGCAGTCCGAGGGAAGTGCCAGCAGCCCCTTGTGAGCAGCACAGAGCAAAGCTTTCCATCTTCCTTGGCATCAGCCACCAGTGGGGATCCCACACACTCCTCCTCTCCCTGCATCCCCTACGTGCAACTAATTTTCTGCTGGTTCTGTGTTCAGTTTTATTTACCACGCGGTGCTGCTGCTTCTTTCCAGTCATGGAGACAAGTTTGGGCCACCCTTGGTGCTGGAATTGTTGCACATCTTCCTGGGAAGGCCCTGGTGTGGTGTTTAGGATTCCACACCACGCTCTTCCCGTGTGTTAGAGCAGAGAGATTCACAGGAGATGAACAGGACAGAGGGAAGTGTAGGAAGGAGGCTGTTTCAGGGCTTAATGACCTACTGTGGTTTGACTCCTTTGTTATTCCAATTTTTGTGATATTTAATCAGAAAGCGACAGTACAGCTTCCCTGAAAGCCCTGGTTCCTGGAGACACAGGATTATACAAGAAGCCTGTCTGGGTTTTTTCTGTTCATGTGTGAGTTTTTTTGCCTGTTAGTGGAGACAGAATCCTTGGTCCTTAGAGAAAAACTTCCAAAATGTCACCTAATAAGGTTCTAAACCCAAAGGGAAAATTAAAAAGTAATGTAGCATTTCTATATAAAACACACAACAAGGAAAAAAAAAATCCCTCTGCAATTCTTAAGCTGTTTTTGAACAGTCTGGGCTACGGGTGCACTCTGGGACACGAGCGTGGAGAAGACTTTGCAGATTTGGTATCTTGTGTTGCTTTACCACTTTGCTGAAAAGAAACAGGATGAGGGAGAAATAAGAAGTCTTTGAGGGGGAGGTGTTCTCGAGGAGGGTATTGTGGATATCTTAAAATGAACAATCCTCTGCAAACAGCTGCTGCTCCTCTTAATTTTTAAATAGCTTTAAAATCAGGAGCTTGATAGCGGGGAGGGCGGCATCTTTGCCTGCTTCTAGCTCAGAAATGAATATTTAGTCGTGTAGAAAGGGTTTATGAAAGCAGATTCCCTTTGCAAAGATGATTGTCACTGTAGCTTAAATTGTCTGCCAAGCATCATAATGGAGTTTTACTAGTGTAGGAAAACAAAAGCAAAAGATAAGCTTAACTCAGTGAAACAAAAGAGAACAAAGGAGGGAGAACAGCAAAGAGCCTCGCTGATGACAGCAGAGCACAGTGATTTCCCTGCAAGTAACAACGCAAAAGGGGCTCCTAAAATCAGGTTAATACACTGAACAGCTGCAGGGGCTGTAATGGAGCTGTGATAGTGCAGTAATAAGGGTGGGCAAAGAGGTTTGTGGGCTCCGGAGCAAAGCCCCCTCCTGTTCTCCAGGGAGGGGCTCTGAAGGAGCATCATCTAAGGCCACGTGCCCAAAAGTTTTGTTGGGCAGAGAAGGAAAGAAATTCCCAAGTGGGAGGAATCATGAAGTGATGAAGATATGGCCCAAGACAATTGCTGACAATTTCTTGCCATCCTTGTTCCTCTGGTGGAACACTTGGATAATCTTGCCCTTCTAATGTTTTCGTGACTTGGGCCAAAAGATGATTTAAGAGATGGTGCCTGGGTAAGGCAGTGGGAAATATTTGCCCTTGAGTTAAGCAGTTATGAGACAGTGGCACTGTCAGGAAGCCAGAGCTCACTATTGCTCTTAAAATGTCACATATAGTTTGTGCCTCGCCCTTGCAGTCTCTGTGGCTTCCTATTTTGCTTGCATTCCTAAAATTGTTTATAAATATTCATTATTGAATGTGAAATGAAGGACTGAATATCAACCAGGTGGGTAGATCCCAGCCTGTAAGACACATTGTCTGTTGGGATGTGGCAAGCAATCTCAGTTCCCAGAAATTCAGCTCTGATCCTGCATATGCTAAGACATTTAGCATAAGACATTCCTGTAGTGAGTATTTCTGTGTCTAGACTTAAACATAGGACATGAATCTGTGTGTTGCACTGTTATGCCGAAATATGGAAAGACTTGCCAGGACTGTGCTGCAGTTCTTCATGAAACACCCTGGGAGCTTCACTTTCCCTATGAAAATGGAAAAGAATATATGGTACAAAGCCTTAAAAGCTTAGAAACAGCTTGACCATGCTACTTGTTGTTAAATGTTGTGTTTGTGGTGGGGTTTTTTTTGTTGCTTTATTTTTACATTTGCAAACCATGTATTGAAAGTAACTACTACCAGAATGGCAACTGTGTGAGAGATGTTCACCCCAAGCTCTCCTACCCTGTGGAGTCAGTGGTGATGGTGCAGATAGGGGGATTGGATGGTTTAGACTTGTATAATGAATTTATCTCTTCCCTTGGAAATGGATCCCAAACATGCACTCCAGAGCAGTCATGGTTAGCCTGCAGATTCTGCCTTTTGCAATTGCCTGCATGGAGGACAGAGAGAAAAGGGTTCATCAGGGGGCTCCTCGATGCAGAGAGGCAGCAGGAAGAGCTGCAGGGCCTGAGTGACCCAGGCTGCTTTTGGGAGACTTGTGTGGGCAGCTTTACTTCAGCCATTTGTCATTCATGTGTGTTTTCAGTGTAACTTAATAACCAGCTGATACCATGGTACTGCAGTTACCACGCCTTGCTAGTAATTTGACATGTACATGTCAGATTTGCTCTACAGTAGGCTGATATCCTTTGGAGATAAAGGAGAGGCAATTCTTACAGATATTGACATCAGTGTCTTGCTGTGATCAGTGTCTTGCCTGGGTGTTGGATGCAAACCTGGCTAGATAATGATCATGACAGTGATGAGAGGTTACTTAACAGTGGAATGTATGGGATAATGTACTGAGCATGGCTTGGAAAAGGTCTGTCCTGGCACCAGTTCAGTTTAAGATTTCTGTGTTCATAATGGCTCAGATGATGCAGAAGGGAGTGTCCTTATTACGCTTGCAGATGATGTGAAGCTGGGCTGGGCTGTAAATACATCACATAAAACGATCTTTTAAAAAATGGATGTGATTCATTGAAGAGAAATGTAGAACAATGGCTTGGATTTGTGCAGAAGGCTTGCAGGAAAAGATCTGGAGCTGTGGTGTGTCACAGGCTCAACATGAGTCAGCAATGCCATTGCTGCAAGAGCACTTTCTGCAGAAATCAAAATTCCTTGTTGTGAGAAGCAGCCATCATGTCACGTTGGCTGTGCTGCCTGCTGGTCACCTGGTCTCATCCTGCTGTTCCTGAGACCCTTGGGGATTCTCTGTGTCTGGTTTAGAGCACTGAGCTCCAAGGGAAAAGGTGGAGTGACTGAGTGGACTTGACTTGAGGCTGGTTACCCCGAAGAAGGCTGCCAGGAGGTGTGATAATAGGCTTCAAGAGAGAAATCTGTTCTCTCTATTCCTGCTGCAAGAAACTTAAATTTAATCAAGTGGAAAAGCTAAACAGTAAGGCTGGGAGGATTTGGTGAGGTCTGACAGCCTTTAGGAACAGGCAGGTGGGGTCTGTTAGGTTTATGGAGAGCTTTGGTGCTTTGTTTCCTGTGGATTACAGTGTTCCAGTTGTGCTGAGTCTGGCCTTTCTGTGAAGGAAAGGCACCCTCAGCACCTCTGGCTGTGTTGTGAACCCCAGACAAGTGGTCCCTTAGCCTTGGGAGCTCAAGGAGGATGCTGCAATCGTGAGGCAAACTGAGATAAGGGGGAATGTGCTCTATTTATCTCTGCCCATACTTCTGTGCAGCCCCAATACAAGGGATTGTGTGGAAAGGCTTTATAAAATCCCCATGTCTGTTTGTTCCTGCTGCTGCACATATCCAGGGATGTCATGGTGAGTCTGCACCTCTGTGCTGGGGGTTGTATTTACATCTGTGGTTTCTGTGAGGGTCAGCTTTTATCTTGAGGATTTGTCATGGCTGGGATTGGTGCTATGAAGGTGTAGAGGGCTCTTTGTGCAGGAAAGGCAGCCGGGAGTCAATCACATCCCTGCTCAGAGCATGGTCTGCAGCCTTTTTGACATGGAGGCAGTGCATGCTCCTTCTGCTGCTGCTGCTGCCTCCTCTTCCCTTGTGTTGGCACCACCTGATGTTTACAGGCCCCCATAGTGACCCCAGTCAATGAAATGAGCTCAGCTAAACACAACCATTAAAGAAAACTCTCATTTCGCTGAAGGCTTTTTTTGGCTTGAATGTGGTTCCCCACTTGAGCCCACAGACAGCTGCACCAGCCCAAGTGGGTTTTTTGAGCAGGGAGAGGAATGAATGGAATGGGAGAGCTTGGAGAACGCCTGAACTTTTACTTGTGCCAGGAAAGCATGCCTTGCTACAGCCCAAAGGCTCCCACACCCAGAGCAAATGGCTCAAATCCAACTGCTTTGGAATCTGTGGAGTTCAGGTGTGCCCCAGAGGCTGTGTGCACCATGCAGGTGTAGTGTCTGTCAAGTAGCAAGCATGTAATCTGAATTCTGTCGCCTATGCAGGCATTAAATTACATGCTGTTAGAGTTTTAAAGGAAGGTATTTAAAGCCATCTAAACTTTGATAGAAACAAGATTTCAATTATTCTTGTAATGAGAAGGATGAAAGTTTTCTAGTTTATCTAGAAAAAGCCCTGTTCTTTAATGAACCTCTGTAATTAGAAATGCACTAGTCTATAACTGAATTTCTAATGAATAATCTATAGATTTAGCAGCTTCTATCTTTTTTTCCCTCTTGTCCTTTATAAAAAGTTTCCCAGTAAGCTACATATTTCCCACTGTGCAACTCATAGAGCATGCTACTGTCTTGCCATATGCTTGCTTTCCTCTAGCAATTAATAGGACTGCAAAGGCCCTTGAATCTTTGGGGATTGTATATTTGCTTGTGGTCTTGTCAGAACATGCAGCATTTTGAAAGGCAATTTCTCACATTTATGTCCACTGAATAACAAGTTGCCCAAAAAACAGTGTACTGGAACTTAAACAGAGCAATTTGGTTTATACAATTAAAAAAAAAAAAAAAACAAAACCCAAAAAAACCCCAAAACCAACCAACCAAACAAAAAACAACAACCCCCCCCCAAAAAAAACGGAGTCGCTGTATCATTTCAAGTTTCTCAGGTCACATTCAAGAACTAGTTTTTATGGCTGGATGCATGTTGCATGGATGCATGTAATCTGTTTCTTGGCAAGTGTATTTACAAGGACATTGTTTACAGTCATTTTTTCCCTGCATTATTTAAAAATTAATATGACCCCAAACAAGTAAACTTGAAGAAATCAACTAACGTTTGTAGGGATTTTAGTAAGGGATGGAGGAGAAAGATTATGGAAACAATTGTCAAAGGTCCCTATTTAAAAAAGGGAAAAAGAGATTGCATACCATTGTATTGAAGTTGCACCTTTAACCCACCTACATGAGCACTGAAGCGTTTGAAGAATATTTTAGATCCTTTCTACACAGTTTTTTTTTCAGAGATGAAAACTATAGGCTCCTTTTAAGAACAATCTTTGTCTGAATTATCTCTTCCTTGTGCTTCTGGAACTCACTTACATGACGTTTGAAAGTGGCTAAGCATGATTTCCCCTTCCCCATGGCTCCCATTCTGCATCACAGCAGGAGCAGTTCTGCTCTGAGAGCCCCACAGCACGCAGGGGCTGGAGCTGCTCTGTGGTGGAGCATCACCAATGCTGCAATACCCAGCTCTTTGGGATTTTGTTTTGTAGGGACATCCAGGAATTGTCTGACAGGTGGGTCTGACCAAGGCTCAGTGAGAGAAGTCTCGTGTTCTTGTGCAGCGTGGGCCGCTCTTGAGGAAGAAGGTGTGTCAAGGGTGAAAATATGGCTCAATTGCTTTATTGGAAATCTAAGAACCTGGGCTTGTTCATGGCTTTTGGGCAATTCTGAATAAGCCTCTTGCTTTAGAACTATTTAGACTGTAAACTTGTGGAAGATGAACCATGTCCCCTTCTGCATATATTACTGTGCCTAGTGAAAAGGAACCTTTTTCTGCAGGTCTCTAAGATGATATTAAGGATATCTTTTGGGGTGGAGCTTAGGCCTGCCAGGGGAAGTGGGATGTGGGAAAGATATATTGCATGTTCTGCACAGAAATCTGTCCAGCACTGAGGACACCGTGGGTTAACAAAGCTGACATTGAGGAAGTCAGGAAGTGTTTTAGTGCACTGATATGATGATGATTTGAGGGCTTGCTTACCTACCCAGCCTTCAGGAGATTGTTCAAACCTAATTTTTTTCAGTAGGTCAGGAAAGGGAGGCAGAGAGAGGATGATGGCAACTAATCCTCTTGTGGTGCTGGAGATGAGGACTTTATTAAACCTGTTAGGTTGCAGTGGGTCTGCCTGGAAACTGGCTTAGGACAAGGGATTACAGAGCTTGAACTGACTCTCAGATGTGGAGCTGCAATGCACTGCCACTGGGTCTCGCCTCAACTCCTGCTTAAGGTCAGAGCAGCATATCTGCTTTGTGTGCAAACCTTGATTCTAGGATACCTCCTAAGAACCTTGGGGAAAAGTTCTCCCCACACTTCCAGCTTATCTCTGAAAGGTCAGCATCTGTATTTTTTCCCTTCTTCCTTCACCGCCCCTGCACCCCGGAATGGAAACAAGAGTGTGTCACATTCAGCTGTGCCCTGTGATCATCAGGTAGTTTTGAGCAGATGCAAAGACTGACAGGTAAATTTCTCTCTGCAAACTTGTTGAATCTACATCAGAAAATCTGGCCAGGAATTCTATTACAGCAAATATAATATGTCATTGTCATATCAAACAAACATATGTCACTCTGTTGTTAGTGTTAAAGATGCTTATATGATCTGACAATGTTAATGAGTGGGTAACATCAACTGAGTCCAAAAAGCTATTGCACAGGAAGAATCTATTAAATTTCATGGTTATGGACACATTTTGCCTTTTTAGCTACCCTGATGGAGAAAAAAAAAAAAAAAAGTGATTTATTGTGGAGTAACCCAAATGAATTTGGAGCAGTTGATCCTTTCCCATTAAGTATCTTCAAGTAATACCTGGGCTGGAAGTAACTGGAATGCTGTGGTTCTTCAAGAACATTTGATGTGTTTATAATTATATCTGGTGCAAGAATATCAAACAGAAAATGAGTGAATATGAGCTGTACTCTTTTATTTTGGGCTTTTTGGCATGTGAGTGGTGGGGAGGTGTCAGCCCCCTTCTATGGTGGCTAATTACATTTCCCACATGACATTTCTCTCTCCTTGACATATCCCATCATTCGCATCAGTGATGATTGTCACCAGCCCCCCGGCATCTCCTGTGCTTGCTTGAAATATGAAGCCATTTGTTTAGGGAAAAAAAATCCCAGGGTTTTTTTTCCGCTGTCCTAATTTTCTCACCAACTTAGTTGAGACATTCTGTGAAGGTTTTATTCTCATAAATAAGCTTATTCTCCAGATAGGCTTCTTACAGCTGTCCCAGCCCAGTTAGGTACCTCAGTTTCCATGTGCTTGTTACCTGCAAGAGGAGTATGTTTGACATGGTATTTTTGTAAATAGAAAAACATATTTATATTCCATACTTAATAGAATACAGCTGTTCTGTGTATTGAGTCTGAGCTTTGTGAAGCTTTGTTTAAGAAGGCATTCTCTGCATGTCTGAGTGTCCAAACAGGAATATTCTGTGTACATAATGTATTAAAAAATGACACCAGCTTCTTGTCTTCTGGAGGACAAGGAGGTTTTTATCATTTTAAAGGCCACTCAAGGAAATGAAACAATACAGTTGTACTGATTTATTTATGTTGCTGCTGTTGTACCAGTATCCCATTTAAATGGTCTTATTCCAGAACAAGAGTCCACCTTGGAGGTAACAGCAATTGCAGGAGCTGCTGTAACAGAAATTAATACAGTGCAGCTTCTTGGGAAGATGCTGAGCTTTTGGTCTGGTACAGGGTAGCCCTTCTGCCTAGTAAAGTCTCACAGGAATGGGATCAATGCTGTGGCTTGGAGGAGGGTGCTGCCTACTTTCTGTGACTTCAGCATGAACATTGCTAAAAGCTGCTCACAATCTCTGACTTCGTTTTTATTAATGAAAATAATTTCCCTATGATGTTGCCAAACTATGTTGAAAAGTTGTTTCCCCTTCACTTAGGCACTGCTGTGCCAGCAGATGTCCAGTTTCTGCCTCTCTAATTGCCTTTTAAACTCTCCCTCATTAACTAACTCCTACCTTTTAAAATATTCCAGGATATGTGAATCTTCATGGATTTTTTTTTTTTAACCTCCCAAGTCAGGACTGAAACCTGGCCAAGCAATGGAACATTAGACTCAGATTTGGGAAAGGGCTCCCTGTGCTCCTTATGAAAATGCATTTAATGTTTACGTGTGAGCTGAAAGAGGGGACAGGGAACATTGCAGAATTATTTAGGGTGAGACTGAGAAGCAGTGGAAGGGGGGTCAGGGATACCTGGGAGGGAGAGCAGAGGGTGATGGATGCTGTACAGGGCACTCAGCACAGGAGGAATGAGACCCAAGGCTGAACCTCACTGACTCCTGATTTAGCAGGAGTCTCGTGGTGACACAAGACTTGGATATTAAGGTAACTGCTCAGTCCAATGTGGCAGTGAATTCTTGATGACAATTATTGATTCAGGTGTCAGAAACTGGCATATATATTGGATTTTAGGGGTGATATGTTGGGCTATCAGAGAGGAGCAGCTTTGGCTCTCCCCTCGACCAGTGGATTCAGTCACAAGACCAGCAATTGCAGGACATTAAGCTTGAATGCATCTAACTGGCTGGGGCAATTAGGGTGGTCCTCTTCTGGAGGGTGTGTTTGTCTTGAGTAGGGAAAAACTCTTTGGAGGTTAGGAAAAAAAAAACCAAAACACAAAAAAACCCCACCAACAGAACTTAAAGCCATTCAATTTTTTGTCCCCTGCCAAAGGCACTGCTGAAAAATACAGTAAAGGAAGATGGAGTGTCTCACATATGTGTGTATGTATCTACATATGTATAATATATATTTTTTTATTTAGTGAACAGCAGTGGGAATTTGAAAGGTTGTAACTCTTGGAAGCACATAACACATCTCATCTCTTGAATTGGTGAATTGATATCAGGTGAACTCCCTTATATCTCTGAAGATCTTGCTCCTGAAAAACTCTGTCAGGCTTTTTGTCTTGTACTGAGATGTAAGATATGTGACATGCTGCATATCCATCTTAATCTTTTTTATTCCTAGTTAAACAGAAATGTTCCAAATGTGCTTTTAGTCTGTCTGACCTTGGGCTCATGTTCCCAAAGGATGTGTGCAGCTAATCAAAACTATGCTGGACCTACATGGTGGTAAGTGCCTGATATACAAGGCAGTATGCTTTGAACACATTCTAAAAGTGAGTTACAGTTAACCTGGGACATTGCAGGCAGGTACCAGGATAGCAGAATGGCCCTGGCTGTGATAAATTTGGTGGCCTCAGGGACTCAAGATTTAATTAATGAAAACCTCTGTTGTTGCTGTCTGCTATTTCCCCAAATGGCATTGAATGCAAAATCCTTCAAGACTCTGAAGAGGAGCCTGGGAAGTCTGCTGTGTGGAAAGGCTGAAGGGCTGGAGGTATGGAAGGAACCCCCAGCTGCACTTGCAGTGTGTGACATTTTACATAATAAGGCCCAGCACTGAAATACCATTCAACTGTAATGCAGTAAACTTTAACTGAGGTATAACAATTGTTTGGGGAATTCTGCTCTTACTGGTCTAAATCTGTAGATTCAATTGGGGTTATTCTGTTTCAAAATAGTGCAGTGTAGAAAAAGCTATGGCATGCTCCTCTATTTCTTTAGAGCTTTGCAGATCGGAGCACTCAGGATAAATCGTGTTCTTGTTGAAGCCAGTGGCAAATCTTATGCTTCTTTTGATGGTGTCAGGTTTTATCCATCACAAATTGCTGAACATCTTAAAATTCCGTCAGATGTAATCAAAACATAAATGCAAATTGGTATCATCTCATAATGTAGCAAATACAGGGGGAGTATCTTTCTAGTGGTGGTGTGAAAGACACATCTGTGCATATTTTTAATGCACCTATGCTGTGATGAACAGATTTAGATACTGTGTCATTATGATCACAGGGGAGAGACATTTGCATTGTCATTGACTGATTGCTTCTGCTCAGTTCTCGTTCTTTCATCATAAGGAGTCGAGGGATTATGATGGACAAGGCAGAAAAAATTATGTAGCTGTTTGCTGTGGTTTCAGCTGCTCTTGACCTTCTCTCCACCACTGGGATGTCAGATGCACAGTGAATGGTGAGAGGCAATGGGGTTTCATTCCTTGAGAGAAGGGAGAAGTACCTGGGCATTATCTTGGGAATTAACCGTGATGATAAAATTACTGAGTGCTGATTTCAGTCCTGTGTGGATCTCCTTAAATCCACTGTTATACTGGATAGGGTTTTCAGATAGTGTCTCAAAATATTTGAGGTAATTTCTTAAAATATAAGGAATATTTTCAGAAGCTTAATCTGATTTTTCACAATGCTTTCCAGAGAAAAACTTCTCAGAACATGATGTGCTGATAGTGAGATTTAGGTACTTTACTTGGTACAATCAGTCAATTCACTAATTAAACTCTTCTTGAACCTTTAGGAAAATCATAAGTTAAACAGAACTGCTAATTTAAAACTCAGCCTTTAAAAACGTTGAGGGGGAAGACTACCTCTTCCAAGTTATCTGAGTCAGCGTGGGAACCTTTGTTATCCAGCGTGATTCATTTTAGGGGATGCAACTTGTGAATCAGAAATGGGGCTAGGGTGTTAAAGAGGAGGGAAGTATCCTATTTTATCTCCCAAGCAAGAATTTTAACTTGAAGGCTAGTTCTTTTCTCTGCTTCCCTGCTAATATAATGGGACATAGCAGTGGAGGAGAAGTATGAAAAAGCTGGTGTTAGCTGGCAGAGTTGTAGGCAAGTTGGACAGTGATGAGATAGTTTTGGAAACGGTTGTGTGAAGTTGCATAAGAAAATGGGATCAGCCTGTTCCTTCAGCATGAACCAGTGTGCCTGGATGGGCTGTGAGGAGGAGTGCAGGTGGGGTGTGCAGGCATTTTTGGATAAAATGAGCTATATATTTGTGGTCTGTTATTTAGGAAGCTTTGATTAACAGCTCTCCGTGAGGTTTCGCAGTCTGCTCAGCATTTCTGTCACCAAGTATTGTGGGAATGAGGAGAATGTTCCTGCTGTTAAGGCACTCATAAAAGAATGTATAAAGTAAGTATTTCTGGTAACATAGTGAGTCTCCTCACCGGGGATTTTGAATTAAAATTTCTCCATGAACCTGTATGGTGGTCAAAGCAGAGACATCTGTAAGGCTTTTGAGAAAGAGCTAATACATCGTGCTGACACCTGTTACAGTGTGACATGAGATTGCTTTTATGCTGTATCATCATGGCTAGAGGTGTTCCCTCCCTTTGTACTGGCATTTGGAGGCTAACCAGGAGATAGGAGCTTATGTCTCATTTCTGTTATGTAAATTCCAGGTGCTGCTGGGGGGCTTTTAATAGTTAACTGCTTGCATGTCAACTTACTGTGCCGCAGGGTGTCCCTTAGGTAAACGCAAATTACCCTAATAATAAAATTTGAAAATATTTCATAAGAATGTACCTACACCAGCAGGATGGACAGTGGGAGGAGGAGAAAAAGGAAGGCGGTGGGGTTTTGGCTGGGCTTCTAATAAAACTTGTATAATTGAATATGTACTAAATGAAAGCAGCATCTAATGAGAGTAGATGAGCAGAATGACAATTGAGGCTATGTACTTCAAGCTTAAAACCAGCAACAAGGGCAGTAAACATACCTGGTATTAGGTTGCCAGATAACCGAAAGTTTAAGACTTAATAAAAATGAGCAATGTTCTTTCTTCAAGAACACAAAAAAGATTCCTGTAGTATTGTATCATGTCCTTTCTTTGTCCTTAATCAGCTGCAGCAGAGGCTTGGAGTTCAATACATATTGACTTAAAGCATATGCTGAAGTCTGAACTACTTGGGTTTCAAAACTTCGATTGTTGGGAGCAGCATACTAATCTTGGTTAAGTTATCTGTTCTTTTAAAGTTAATTCTGCAGTGTAGTCACACTTTTAATTCTAATATATTAAACTTTGAGCTGTTTAAAAATCCATGCATCCCTACCACTGAGCAGCTTGTTGGAAGAGCAAGCATATAACTTATTACAGAACTCTGATTGCCTTGGGAGCAGCATTGCCTGTGTCCATTAATCTCAGTAACATTATATACACATAATATATTGATAAAATGTTAATGACCTAACTTAATGCCAATAAAAGCTGGAAATGAGGGTGTAGGAGTTCAAAGTGTAGCACTCTTTAGCCTTCAGTCATTCTGGTTGGTTTATTTGTTTGCTTACTGATTAGTTTTTTAAAATGTCTCCCTTCCCCCCCGCATTACCACCAGACTGGCCACAAAAGCACAGGTTGTGCCTAGATTCCAAACTAACTATTCACACATCAGAGGATGAGAAGTGTCCTCAGACTGGCCACTGCACAGACGTTTTGATATCCTGCCCTCCTTTGTCAACTTGTGCAGTTCTTCAGGCACCTTCTGTGCACGGTGCTCGTCACACCAGAGCCTCAGCCAAGAGCTGCTGCCTGCCCAGCCCTGGCTGGCACCTGAGACTGAGCTGTCTCCTGACATGCCAATCACTTAGTTCTGTCTTAAAAGGCAGCTGGTAGAGTCACAGGTCTGCCAGTGTGAGGAGGAACACACCAAGTGGAACGGTCTGGTTTGGAGCCTCTCAGACGATCTGTGTGGATGATCAGTAAAACCAGCAGCAAACGCTGCTCAGGTGCTGCTGAGCCAAGCCTTGCTGCTGGTGCTGCCACAGCACTGGGAAACCTGATGGATTTCTGTGGCTGGAACGCCAGGAAAAATGCAGCCTGGGTAAGGTATCAAGGCTTCCAAGTATTTCAATTAAAACTTAAATCTGAACTCTGCATCGCATTGAATGGACAGAGGAGAAGCAGAGCAACAAAAATCAATATAAAAAATAGTTCATGCTAATGATGTTTAACAGCCCTGCCCTGCAGTGTGTGATTATCTGGGGAGGAGGCTGGTGTGTTGGCTATTGAAGTCTTACATAAAGTGTGAAGTGAAGAATGTGTGCTGGAGGGCATCAATATAAATCTCGTAATATATTTTGAATTTTCCCCCTCCTAATTAAACTAAATGAAGCTTATGGTGATCCTCATAGGGTATTTCTTGAGAAGAGGGAAAAATAAACTGAGTCTAGTCTGTACGTTGAAGGTTAATTCTAATAAATCAGAAAGCAAAGATCTTGTAATAGGAAAGTATTTTCTGCACTCACCCAATTAAATGTTAGAAGCTGGATAATGGAATAATTGTAGTTAGTCAATTGCTACAAAGTCATAATAGCTTCAGTACAACTAAGACTCCAAGGCAGTAAAATGCCAGTGGTAAAATAATAAAACCATTATTTCAATAATAATCTCAAGTTAATTAGAATAAGGCAGTGCAACGTATTTTTAATATTAGACAAAAACAATTAGCGTAGTACTTAGTAACAACAATATCCTGATTATCTGAAAGACAAAATAGGATTAATACAGCAGTAAAGCACTGAAATCATAAGTCAACAAAAGAACACAGAGGAAAAATGACTTTTTAAACAGCCCAAGCCCCAGCAGAAGTAAACTTCCACATCCAAGGAAAGGAAGATTTGGTTGTAGCAGATGTATGGATGAGTTTCTTTATACACAAGTATGGTCTTTTCCCTGTGCCAAATGTTTATCTGTGTGGCTTCTTCACAAAAAGTCTTGAGTATGGTCTGATTATTCCTCCCTCTTCTTATTCCTGACAAGACTGAGACAGGGTATTTTCCCACATGCCTGCCTGAGTACAAAATAACTAAAAGTTATGGCTAGAGGGGTTATTTAAATTATGGTTTGACCTACTGCAAAGCATAGGCCAGAGAATTCTGCCCTGTTACTCCCATGTTATCAGGCTGACATTTGGAGCAGATGTGTGTTGTAGGTGCCCCAAGTTTCAGGACTATTTTATAACTTGTGTCAGTCAGTACTGTGACCCTGCACTTCTTAATAGGGCAAAAAATTGTGGTAGATTTTGTTGCAGTTGCCCTGGTGGACATCTGGACGGCTGAGAAAACATTAACCATTCCAAGCAAGCCTCATCCTATGGCTGCAGCCAGCCTTCCATGGGGACATGTGAACACAGGCTTTCTACTTGCAGGGAGCAGGCAAGAACAAAATGCTGATTTTTGTTCTTAAAATCTTTTTAGTTGCTTTCAAGATGATCTGCTGAATGTTATAGCACTTTCACTTTGGCGCTTTTGGGTCATCATTATATGTTCAGGTTTTGAGGTGGAGCAGACACTCCTGCTCAGCCTTACCTGCACTGTTACTCCCGAGGAAAATAAGGTACTCCTTCTCCAAGAGGGGAAAACTAGTTCAAGTCCTCTAAGCTTCACTATCTTGGTGCCTCTGGGCTGCAGAGGGGGGACCTGGGCTGAGTTGGAAGTGGTGACCTAAATGGGAAAAGTTTTGCAGAGCTGTGGTGTAGAGAAGGGATGGGGAAGGGGTGTAGGGAAAGTGAGAACAAGCAGCTCTTGGGGTCTCCTCACTGTGCAGTAGATCAAGAGTGATGAATGCCAGTGAGCTGGATACAGTTCTTTGGAAAATAAGTTCTGCCTTGAAAACCTTAATCATTTTGCTTTCTCTGTGTATTTTACTCAGAAATACAGATGCATGCTTTCTGGCAGACTCCTCCTTAGCACTGGTAGAAGAAAGGCTCTTTTTTTGGAGAAACTTGGCTGTTCAGAGAAATACCAAAAATTCCTACACAGCTACCAATATCTGCATTATTATATCTGCCACGTTGCAATAATATTTTTTAATTTAAGCCCAAGGACATAAATTCAGGAACTGCAGTATAGTCAATAACTAAAAAATTGCTTGGTGTGGATAATTATGGCAGTGATCTTGCATCACATTTTAACTTACATGAGGCCCTACTGACTTGACAAAGTTAAGTAATGTTTTGTTATAATTTTTTGTAATTATAACAAAATTGTAATAATTTTGTTACTTTTCTTGTAATGCATGTTACCCTGCTTTGGTCTGTCATAATGGCCAAAAAGAAGGCCACAGATCTGTTCCACTGTGTCTAGTCATATTCTGCTTGATAATCACTCTATTGTACAGTACAGCTATTTGATAACCACTAACTAGTTTGGATTCCTGGAAAAATCCAGGAGATGCACTGTAGGAGGAAATGCTCTCAAAATGTGACTTCAGTTTGTTAGAATTGGCTGCTAGCATTTTTTTCCTTTTTGTTATCAGTTAATTTTTACAACAGCTGTGAGTTGTGTTTTCCCCTTGGGTGTTATCAGTGGGAATAATGCCTGACATTTTGTTGGGGAGCACAGGGTGGTGGAGAAGGTTAGGAAACTTTCCTGTTTTCAGTTGTGGCAGTTTCCAGTTTAATCTAGATAATATAAGAATCCTAATAGGATGTGTCCTATGATTAATTTGTAGCATTTTACCTCCTCTTAATTATAACCTGCTGTCTGGGGAATAGGTAAGAGAAGGCAAGGTCTCCCACAGAATCAAGCCTTTGAAAGAATCAAAATATATAAGCTAATTTCCACGAACCTATCTCAAAGAAAGAGGCATCTCCCAAAGGCCCTTTACACAATGGGAAAGCTCCTATTTTCTGCAACATCCTAATGTCTGTGTGTTGTTTGAGATTTTCATGATGCTGTCAGCTGCTGCAGACATATGGCTCCAATTGATTTGTCCTGACAATAACAGTTACCAGCACTCATTTCTCCACACCAAGAATGAGGCACATCTGTTATAAATTTGTTGACTGTCAAGGACCAGTAAAGGCCTCTATGAAGAACATCCCTTTTTTTGTCTTGTACTTCTCCCACCCTCCCTGTCCCCTCTAAAGTGTGGTTGTGGCCTGCTGTCCAGGACTGGCTACTTAAAGGTCATTTCCATGCAATGGTGTATGTCATGAGCATTGATTTTTATCAAGAATATATTGCTGTGAATAAATAATTTCTAAGCACACTTGCTCATTTTATTCTGGGAACTCTTAGTTGTTCAGAAAGGGGTTTGGAGTCAGACAGTGATTTTGCCCCTTAGTCCCATTTCAGCCTATAGGTGAGTATTTTAGTGTGTACTTTTGTCTTTGAATGCCTAAAAATATCTGTTTTATTTTGAGTCTAGGCTAGAACATTCCTGCATCTATAGTGGGAGCTAATAGAAGTGAAAAAAAAAGATATAATCTTTTGCAAAATGGTAAATATACATAGAAATGTTTCTCCAGGATAATGTTACTCCTCTGCCACCCAAATCCCTTTGTTTCATGTACATCTCCTATGGATCTCTTTTGTGGTTGAATGCCTGAGTGCACCTTCTGACCAGTGCAGTCTGTGAAATTCTTTTATCACTTTGGGTTTAACTTTGAAGGACAAATTGGTGCAACTGCCTGGATGGAATATTCCACTGGCAGGATCAGGTCTGATCCTGCATTTTAATTCTGGTTTGACTGATGGCCATCAGATGATACCAGGTAATGAATTATGTTCTCTGCACCTCTGTTTTTCCAGTGCTGTCTTTGCAAAATGCTGTGGTGTCTCACATTGTGCAGGACTGTGTAAGAGCAATTTTACCCAGCTGTGAGAACTCCATGACATGGGAGCAAAGGAATGGGACTTTCCATTGTGGGCTCTACTGTGTTCCTGTTGCTCTCATTCCCCAGAATCAGAAAATACAAATATCTAACAGGTATGGGAAGTTGATCTCTGTTGGCACTGAAAGCAAGACATTCCTGCCTTCCAGGTGGAAAGGTGAGAAGGATGGACAGGCACTGCAGATATTTTGCTTCTTCTCTGACTGGCACAACTCATTTAAGGATGATTTCTTCTCCTTTTCTCTGCCCTTCACCTGCCCTAGGGGTGGCTACAATAACTCTGAGCAAAGCATCTCCTTGTTGCCCTCCCCTTCAGCATGAGGAATGTGCACCTTGGCTTAGCACTTTTACCCTTAGACTACGCAAAGATGCAAGTTTTGGCTTTACAGGTATATATGAGGCTTCATGAAGTTTAGTTTTGACTTTTCTTTGAGTTTGCATAAAAATGATAAAGTTTCCTTTCCTGCTTCTCATTCAATAGCGCAAGCTGGGATTCATAACACTGCAAGGGAAATATTAATTTTAAAGAAAAATCCTTTTCCTCCATTTTAAATTAAATTTAAAATGAAGAAAGACATCTCTATTCCTCCCCTGGTAATCTTTCTTTTGTTTTTAATACAACGTATTATAACGTCATAAATAGAAATGTAATCTTATTAAAAGGCGTGCAGCAAGTGCTACTTTATTAAAAACTTTTTTAAAATAATCATTTACCAAGTTGAAATATTAATGTAGCTGGCTGGAAATTGCAGACTTTTACTAGGGCATAGTCATTCTTTTAAAAAGCAAATTAAAGTAGATATATTTTCAAGAAGTGAAATTTCCGATAGTGACAGCTTTTTATTAGCATATTCTGGCACCACTATATTTTAAATTTTTTTTTTTCTTAAAGTGCTAATATTTTTTCAAATGTAAAGCTAAAAAAAAATTTTAAAATATTTCTCTTCCCCCTCTTCCCCTTGTATTCTGCATTGTCTGTAAGTGGAGTACAGACAAAATTATCTTAAATCTCAATTTAGGTGTCACTTGGCTTTTGTATAGTGCAAATAAACTTACATCAACCCAGGGCCTTGCCTGTGAATGACATAAAGTGTGTGAAACACCTTCTCACTTACCTAATTCCAAGGGGCAGAACTGCAGAGTCTGCTTAATATTTCAGCTGCCTTGGACCTCAGTGGCAATTAAGAACTTCCAGCTCTTTTAAGGATTTCTTCTTTCCTGACTTGAGATATTCCTTAATGTGACCTGAGAAGCACCTTTTTCCTTTTTCCTTTCCTTACCTATACTGAAAATAATGAATAGTTATTGATTTCATGTTGCTTAATGGGCTCTAATAACTTTATACTTTAAAAAAAATTCTCCAGTGGAGTGTTTCCAGCTAAATCAGGGCCTAGCTCCTTTGCATTAACACCACTCTGCTGCAGTGGAGTGGCTAAAAATTGCAAAAGCAGCTTCCTGTTCCATGGCATTTTAGTTACTGTAGTGTTTAGGCTTAGAGAGTGGGTTCCTGGTAAGAAAATGGTCAGTGCCATTGCGGGTGATGACTGGTCCCTGGCCCTGTGTGCACCACCAGTCCGTGTGATGTTCCTGCTGCTGCTTGGCTTGCCGTGTGTTTGGGTGCTGTCCTCCTTGGCCTCTCCGCAGGGTGCCCTGGCAGAGCTGCTCTGCAGTCCTGGCTCTGTCACTGCCCTTCTGCTCCAGCTCCCTGGAGCCAGGGCAGGCTGTTGTGTTCCTGTCCCAAAACATTTTCTATTTGTGAGCACTGCTGTAAGCAGTGCCGTGGTCCTGCTGATCTGTCAGACCTGCCCACCTGAGTGTGCTCTGCAAGCCAGACCAGCCTGTGCCTGAGAATTTAGTGTTCTTTCTGTGTAGCCTCCTTCAGAAATGGTCCATTCTGCTCCATTCCCTCACCACACAGCTCCCAGGATTCTGTCCCTCAGTAGGCTCTTTGCTGGTCTTGTACCTGTTTAGAAAGCTGATGGGATGACTTGTTTCCAAGCCTGTCTCTTTGAGTCTGGGACTGGTTTTCTCTATTGCACCTCCTTCACCTTTCCTGTGGCTCAGTCTTGTCCCTGATTCCTTCTCCCTGAGGCTGGCTCTGGCCCCTTGCTGCTGTTCAGTTTGGAAGCCTCAGCCTCTGTGCCTCTTTTCTGCGTATGCTGTGTTTTCAGGGGGTGAAAATGAGGATTGTTTGCGGGGTTGGGTTTTTTGGGGGGGTATTCAGTGATTGTTTTGGCCTTCCAAAATCCTGGCAAGTCCTAGTATCCATCTTAATAGGATAATGACTTGAGCCATCTCAGTTGGAAGCCAAGCTTCTTGCAGATTCTTGGTATTTCAGCAGATCTGCTTAAACTAACTTCTTATCTCATGTTTTTATCTTTTATTTCCCGTCAGAGCAGTGCAGTAAACAGAGGGATACAGTTCATGTGAGCAAAGATGATCTTTGTGTATGCTGTGTTCAGATGGATCATATCAGTTGCCAAGTGTGCTCTACATCAATTTTAATATTCCTGCACCTTTCCATCTAATCACATACAGTAGATGATATATTCTAATCATTGCTACCTTTTTTTATAGCTATTTCAAGTCCTATGTTCAAGTCGGATTTGGCTGTCAGTTGGCAAGTAGCTTGGGTATGTGGATGCCTCTTTGTAATACATCAGTTTGTTCATCAGAGAAAATTACAATGTCAAGAGTCCTCTTCCTCCTCCTCCCTGAAATTTTGATGCATGTTTTGCAGAAGTCATGAAAGGATTTAAATCCAAAGACTGAAAAGCCTGACTGGAACTGATTGCTTTGAGCTTCTTGTTTACAAAATATGAATTGGGGGTTAAAAAAAGAAAGGCAACAAGAGGTTTTCTTATGAATACATTTACTTCTGATTTCTCTAGCAAAGTCTGTGGTGTGTATGGAGAATGTAAAAAGGAATAGCAATAAAACCATATTTAATTGTGAGCAGCTTTTTTTGACGAAAACTCATTTTTGATAGTTTGTGCAGTATTGATGGAAGTTCTTTGTAGTTGTAAGATGCAGCTTTGCCGATCCCTGTCATGGATAGAAGAAACGTTGTCACAGAGCAGACAGTGATATGTTGTCAATATTTAATGCATTTGTTATTTAAAAAGTAATTTCCTTATTTTAATGTATTTTCAATTGCTTAGAGTAACAGAGGATATCTGTTTTGATATTAACAGATATCTTTTTATTAACAAATTAGAGCACAGAATATCGCCACGAAGAAATCTTTTTAAGTATTGCATAAAAGGGTGAATCTGTTTTTCAACACTGACACTGGCTATCTGGGAGATGGAATATTCTTACAATTCACAGTGAAAGCATAAAAGAAGCATAAAATACAGAAATAACAACTGTGGAACACATGTGCACTCTTCGGAATTAACTCGCCCGGGGGGGAGTTATTTTCTTGAGTAATTAAACTTTCTGTGGGTATTGAGGACCATTCTGGGGCTTTCTGAGTCAAGTGGGGACTGAGTACAAAGCTGTATTGTAATTAAATAGCCAGGCAATCTGCTTGGGAAGTGAGAAACCTGCAGCAGTCGACAGCCTTGTTTCCTGCAGGTGGGCTGAGGCCTTCATGAGGATTCTTGCAACCCTTACAAAAACAATTATATTTGTCAGGCTGCGGGCTGTACACCAGAGTTCTCTGGCCTTTCAAGGCACGGTGCCTTTGTTGTGTTTTTCAGTAATTCAAGTGCTTGTAGGATTAGTAGCACTGGAGATGGGAGCGTTGCAGAGTGGTTGAGGCTGCAGTGGGAAGGGAGCAACCTCCCGTGCCTTCCTGGGAAGAGGTGCTCTGGGGGAAGCCAAAGCTTGGACACGGAGTGTGCAGCTCTTGCCTGTTTTCCACCCATGCCAGAACTGAGGTGCCTCCTGCTGGTCTCTGAGGCAGGTTGGGAATGCT
>VZSR01001459.1:4075828-4104605 GCA_013398615.1 Brachypodius melanocephalos
TGAGGCGGGTTGGGAATGCTGTGTGCCTCTGTTCTGCTGGCCTGGGACCTGCTGAGGTGGGTTGGGAATGCTGTGTGCCTCTCTCCTGCTAGCCTGGCAGTGTGGGACCTGCTCAGGGTGGTTGCAATGCTGTGTGCCTCTTTCCTGCTGGCCTGGGACCTGCTGAGGCTGGTGGAGAATGCTGTGTGCCTCTCTCCTGCTGCTCTCTGAGGTGGGTTGGGAATGCTGTGCCTCTCTCCTGCCTATGCCGTGTGCTCCAGGCTCCTCTGAGGCTGGTGGGGAATGCTGTGCCTCTCTCCTGCCGATGCCGTGTGCTCCACGCTCTGCTCTCATCCACAGCTGATCTGCAGTGACACTCCAGCAAAGCGTGTGTTGTTCCCAGCACTTGTGTGCACTGAGCTCCTCCTCTCAAGCCTGCCCCTTCCTTAAATCCTGGTGTTCATTTGAGCTCCCCCGGGCTGGCAAAAGGTGAAAGCATCCCTTTGTTCCTTACGTGGCTCTTCATCTCTTCCTCTTTCACTCTTGTGCTGTGAGAGCACTTCTTGCCTGAAGATCACCATTTCTGAGCACTCTAAAATCGAGCTCTTTATGAGGCTTGTTATGAAAATTGATGTATGAAACAAGGAGGAAGAGGGTGGAGTGAGGCACTGGAGACTGGAGAGGGTGATGATGAGCACAGGGCCAGGCAGGGCTGAACAGCCTGGGCTGAGGCTGCCCCAGCCAGCACAGAATAGGAGAGCACAAGGTTGATGTTAAAGGTGCTTTGATTCATTTCATGTGTCATGTGTCATCCCCACATCCCATGTGTCCTTCCCTCCCCTGCCCCAGGTCTTAGATTTTTTGCTAAAAATGAATTTTACTTGTTTTTGAGTAATAGGCCTCAAACAGCATGTGGCACTGCAGTGACAGGCTTGCCAAAAACTGTCTAAAACTGAATTATTGCTTCCAGTATCTCTGTGCATGTGGCCCAGGATAGCAATTGTCTTTTTCTGCAGTGGTATTGCAGCATGAACTTTAATCTAATTCATTATCCACCCTAATACTCAAGTCTTTCTGCATTACTGCTTTCTAAACAGCACTCTCTCACTTCATTCCTGCACTGATTATTATTTCTCCCCCACTGCATAGCCTTACATTTATCTTCAGTGGAATGTCTCACTTACATCAGCCCATTTTGCTGAGCTTGCCAGGCAGCTGAATATTTTTGAGACATTCTTGCTTGCTTCTCCTCCTCTTGGTTTAGCATCGTTTACATTTATGGAGTGTGGGGTTAGCTTTGTCCTCCAGATGGTTCAGCTGGGTGGATAGGAAAGTACAGTGACCCTGTGCCCTTTCAGCCTGTGCTGCATACCACCACTGCATCATTATATAGTGAGCATCACTGCTGGGAATTTTGGTCTGCTTCATCTGAGCTCTGTTACTGCTTTTGTTTGTTTGTTTTTGTTTTTAGGGGGTTTAAATTTGTTTTTTGTGGGTTTTTTTTTTTGATGTGGTTGGTTTGGTTGGTTGGTTGGTTTGGGTTTTGGTGTGGGGTTTTTTTTTGTTTGTTTGTTTGGGGTTTTTTGTTATTTTGGGGGGGTGTGGTGGTTTTTTTTGTTGTTGTTGTTGTTTTTGTTTGGGGGTTTTTTTGTTGTTTTTTGTTTGTTTGTTTGGGTTTTTTCTTCTTGCTTCCAAAGGCCTTAATGCTCTTCCTCGTAGTAGTATGAGAGTCTATGTCAAGAGCTTCATTGGATTCTCTGGAGACAAATGGCCAACAAACCAAGTATTAGTTTAGGATTCTAAACAGCACCAGACCCTCCTGCTGGAAAATTTCCAGAAAAAAAGTCTTGCCTGGGTGAAAAAAAGTAATGGGAAGCTGAAAAGCCAAGATGGAAGTTTGATTCAGTTTACAGATCAGCTGTTTAGTGTTTAGTGTCTTCTCCTTTTGAACAGTGCAACTTATTTGGAAGGAAAGGAGAGAGTTCTCAGAGCACTGGGTCATGTTTTTGGAGCATATATCCCAGACTAACAACTTGTTCAGTCAGCACAAAAAAATATCTCTATTTATGTCAGTTTCCACTTTAGATTCGTATTTTGGGAAATAAGTGTGGATGAAACCCTTTGCTACAAAATCTGTATGTAATGCAAGCTGTCAGCATAAAAAAAAAAAGATGAAAAAAACTTGTTTTGTAGATCATAAGCCAAATGAAATACATTTTTACACAAATAAAAATGAGTGTTTGCTTGCTTGGTTCTACTCAGCTTTTAAGTTTCATCCCAAAATAATTTTTGTGGATCTGGCTGGAATTGCTGTCACATGCTGGAGACACTAAATCTGGCTACCTGGGCGCTACTGATCTGTTTCAGCACAGAATGGTACAAATCTCAAGTTATTTCTGCTCAGTCCAGGGGAGCCATGCACATTTATGCTCTTCCATCTTTCCTCTAGGAGATTGTGCAGTTGCAGGTGGCAAGACCTGATTGCAAACTGTGAGGAAGACATCTCACAGTGGGACTAGAGAATTTCTCCTTTCTTTTCTTAAATAGTTCTTTATTGAGCTTTCCACCCTTCAGCATTAATTTGAGAGCCGGAACCAAATAACCAGGAAGAGATTGATGTGGCCTCACTTTATTTCCCACAGTCGATAAATTGTTAAATGGGCCAAAGGACACAGGTTAAAAAAATCATTTTGTATAAAGAATGAGGGATTTTTATTAGATGACGAGCCCCTGTCTGTGAATACTTGATAATGGGGCATGTTTGATCTCATGTCATGCAGTGGAGCAGCTCTGTTGGCTTCATAAAGAGCCTCAGTGTTCTCCATGGGACTGAAACCAGCACTGTGCCCTGTATTTTCTGCTGGATGAATGCTGGGTGTGCTGCTCCTTCAGAGTTACAGGAGGGTGGATTTGGAGCGATGCCCTGGAGTGAGGATTCCCTCAGCCCTCGGAGCAGGGAAAGAGGGGAAGCTCCTGCACAACAACAGTTGTCCTCTGGGAACTCTGCATAAGTTTAGCAAAGACCCTGGTTTGCAGATAAATACTTGTCTCTACTGATGGAATGCAGAGGGAATTTTAATGGGATGATGGGATGAGAAATGAAATTATAGGCTGCCTACAGGGAGGCAGGAATATGTCTGGAAAGATGGCAGTGGGTGGACAGAAGTCATGCACAAAGCAGGTCTGTGTCCCACGGTCCTTGCTATGGTTCTTTGGATGAGGCTAATATTTTTTTTTTTTTACCAAGATGCTTCATGTACTTAGGGGAATCCATTTTGAAAATGTAATAAGGCTGTACTACCACAAATGCCGGCAGTCGATACAAGCAAATTATTTCTAGAGCAGAGAGGTGGAACTGCTGATTTTGCATAAGTTTGTGTGTTTTTGTGAGTACTGCTGGATTTACTGAAATGATAGTGGTATGATTCTGCATTAAGAAAGGCACTGGAAGTACAAAATACTCCATTAAGGTCACGTTTATTTGCTATTCAGAGGGTGCTCTTTTAACACTGAGCGTGCTGCAGCACCTGATGATGTGAGAATGAGAGTGAGACGGGTGGTTCTGGCCATGGCATTTTCTGTTGCAAAACCCTTAAAGTTTGGGTACTTGCAATAAGGCAAGAAGTGAAATAAAGCTCCCTTTTGCCACTGTTAATCCATTGTACAAACTCCATTATACAAGTGTGGTTTATACATTTGCCAGATAAACCATGCCATGGATGAAGAGACCAAAGCAGCTTCTTCTCAGAGTGCCTGGGCTGATGGATTCAAGGCTCTTCTGCACAAATATGCTGGATTCCAGCTTGTTCCAAGCTTGGCCTCAAGCTTGTCCTTGGGGGAAGCAGTGCAGAGATGCTGGGGCTGGCTGTGTGAGCAGTGGCTTTACCCCCATATCAGGGTTTTCATTGCCTCGTTTCACTCTGACCAGGCTACCCAGGATCCTGGAGAATTGAGTTTATCTGTTTTCTCCCAGGTATCTCCTGTGATTCTGTCAGTACTGGCTGAGAGAGCATCAGTTTCCCTGTGGAGGTCAGCCCTGCATATGAACCTCTGCTCTGAAGTTTTATTTCTGTGTTTGCATCACTCATTGCTACAAGTAAAATTCAGAGGTGACAGCACCCTTGTGAAGTGCAGTGGGGAGAGACAATGAACAAGGATGAGGATTCCTCCTTTTAAGAAATGCAGATAATGATGGTTAACAGGAGTCTGAGGAACTGTGAAAGATGCACATACCAAGAGTTTTCAAGGTTACAGAGTTTTCAGGTGCTCCCAATTATTTTTCTGTCTGACTACCAAAATCAGAAGTGTCTAAAAGGACTCCAGTTTTTAGACTACAGTGTACTTTAGTCTTTTTTAAGGTATCTCAGCTTAGATGCCTAGAGTACCAGTCTGAAAACTTTGTCTTAAAGGTAAATGGAGTGTATTTCTGCATTCTGTATTCTCTGGGAAGTGCCGGAGAACAGTTTGGTGGAATAAGGGTTTTACAAACTGCTGGTTTTGATGTGTCTGCAGTTCCCAGAGTTGGGAGGTGAGTGTTCCTGGGATGCTCAGACTTCTTCAGCTGTTGCAGTGTGACATGAACAGCAGACCCTCCTTCCCGGAGGAGCGCTGCAGTTGTCTGGGCTATTTTTTCTGCACTTTCTTTAGAGGGAAAAATACCAGACTGGTTTGTTTGGTTCTTTTTTTCATTACATGTAGCTCACACATGGGTTGATTGGAGCTCACATTCCACAGACTGAGAACCCTTAGTGTCAGGGTATTCTGTAAGTTCTGTAGTAGAAGCTTTGCTGCAGGCCACTGTCCTCTTGGAAGGGGCAATGTTGCAGTTGGTTTCTTTTGTGTGGTTTTATCTTGAGGTGGAAGTTGTTGGCACTGTTTGTTATCTGGCTGACTGCTTATTCTGAGCACAAGTGCTGCAGGTGATGCTGGTTGACATCAGTGGTCCAAATTTACCGGCTATGTCACATCTGCACAGCTGATGCCAGCAAAGTGTAAGCCACGAAAATGCAAAATCAAGCCCTTTCTAATCATCCAGCAGCATCTGTCTCTTCCTGGCCTCCCAAGCTTCTTTTTCTGAGTCCTCTTAATGGAGCATCATTAATGCAACTTGAAGTTGTCTCACTGTCTTGCTAATGAGCTTTGCTCATCTCACTTATAAAGCCAAGCAGGCTGAGAGCAGGAGCCGTGGGAACTCATGGCCGAAGAGACTGATTTTGGGAATTTGTGGCTGAAGAGACTGGTTTTGGGAACTCACGGCTGAAGAAATTGGTTTGCTTCTCCTTGGGAGAGCTCCTGCTCTGAGGGAGAGTGGCTGATGGCCCTGGGCAGCTCAGCACAGTGCATGCCCAGGGTCTGGTTTGGCATCAGGCTGGCTCTGATGGAGGAGACTTTGTTGTCACCCTTTAACTCCATCCCTTGTACTACAAGGGAAAGATTGTGCTGCAAATCTCTTTTCCATTGCTTGTCCACACCACCTCTGCTGCTCTGGGACTTGCATTATGTGGATACCTTGGAGTATTACAAAATTGCCCTGCATTTAACTCATGGCGTTGAACACAACAGGTTAGCAAGGGTCACACCTAGTGACTGCTGTATTCATGTTTGGGATAAGGGCTTTTAATTCTGCTAGTTAATTTAATCCCTTTAGTTTGACAGTGTGTTCCTTGGACTATTTTTCATCTTCAAATTGCATTCTGCTGGTTAGTTCCTGTAGTGGCCTGCTGTGCTCTGCATTTATGTTCTTGTTCTTAGGATTTGTGCTTTTACTACATCATCTATCAGACACGTGAAGAACAGAGAATGAATGGTGTGAAAAGTCTCCATGTCAGTTTTATGAACAGACCTGTGGATTCCACTCGCACAGGAATTAAGGGGCTGTCTGGGTGACTGTCATCTGGGAAAGGGACATATGTCTCTTGGCAGATGTAGCATCTGGGTATCTGTTATTTCACTTAAGTTGCAAGAAACTCGTCATTTTTAGCTCCCATATTTCATTAATGGAAAGCTGTGAAAATTGCCTGTGTGTTCATGGGAGAACAGATCCTGGCTTTTATCTGATAATTGGAAGAAATCTCTGCAGCATTATCAAGGGATGAAGTCTCATTCAGAATACAATTTGTTGATGCTGTCTGACCACTATATGTTGCTGTAACTTCCATCCCTCTTTGGCAAGTTATAAAATAATCTGCAAAATATGGAGATCCATGTCTGAAAAGTCTGTTTAAAAGTAATGCACTATCAAAATGGATTAGCTGTGCCTGAAATATTTCTAGAATTATTTGCTGTCAAAGGGTAGTAAAATATTTAAGGCAAATAGCCTAGTTGTGTTTAGGAATTTGACCATAAAAGAGCCGAGGGAGATGAATTTAAGTATTATTTATACTAATTGTGCAAAATATTTTAATTGTTCAATATTATAAATTTATCAGTTTCCTCCCCCCTTCTTTCTTCTTTCCTTCTGGCTCATTTGGCAACATTTATTCTAAGAAATAGTCTGGAAGCCTGAAGTTTTTTCAGCAGAGTGTGTGTTACAGTGCATAGCATTGCAATGTCTCCAGCTTACCTGCTTCTCTTTAGCACAGTCCAATTAAAATACAGTGAAGGCACCTAGATAAAGGTGCTGCTTTTTTTCTGGTGAGGCTTGCATGAAGCTTTAGGCTTGCAGATGGGTGTCTTGGATCACTCATCCCTTCATCTCCATTTAAGAGATGGTATAAAAGCCCTTCAAGTAGTGTCTCTGGGCTTTCGTGCCTTTTTAAAATGCAGTGCTGTGCAGTCTTCGAGAAAAGAATGGTTTTCTTGCTTTTGAAAAGTTGCTTTTCTGCAGGCATTGATTTGATACAGAAGTAATTGCTAGAATTCCTTATGATTTAGTGCTTTTTTGTTACACACTAACAAGATCTTTTCTTTAACTCCCCTGCTTTAAGTGTTCTCATAGTGTGACACTACTGCAGACTCCAATAGTCACAGCTCTGTCTCCAAAGCCTGGCTTGTAGCTCCGTGTTGAACTACACAGTTAAGAAGTTCGTACACATTAGGGACTAGGAATAAAACTGTGATTCAGCTGCTGCTATAGTCCATGGTGGCAAGTCAGAATGATTATGGGGTGGGCAATGTGTGTACCTTTGTATTTTTCCCATTTTAATTGCAACAGCTGAAAACAGATCTGCATGCAACCCTTGTCTTCAAAGAAAGCTTGAAAGAATGTGAGTGTGGCACACCATCTAGTTAATCTACCATTATAACTAATGATTTCACCATTCAGACATAGCGTATCGATCTTAAAGGATTTTTCTTTTATAGCTGATGGCTTGATACCTTTTAAACACTAATGCCAAGGGTATAATCTCTCTGAACAGTGCAATAGCTTTATATTTAAGGTAGATTGGGGATAAAATTTTGTGTTTTCATGTGAGCTATGAATACCAGTAAGACACTCAGGCAGGAATTACCTTATCATACCTTTGAGGGCACTTATCAAATAATTTTTATTGGAAAGTTAATATGTTGAGACAGAGTGAATGGAAAGCTGCTCAGGATGCTGAATGAAGCCAGCACTGCATTGCTTTTGCCGTCTACAGACCTGCAGCCCAGGCTGATTCATTTAGCACATCATCGAAACTCATGTAGCATTCAGCACCGCCTAAAATTATATGAAATTGTGTGTAAGAGCTTTCTCCACGCTGGCTTTGAAGGATCCTCTGCTCCTTGCAGGAGCAGGTCTGCAGGGCCCAGCACAGCTCCACGGGCTGCGGCTGTTCTGCTTGGCAGACACCGATACCGCACCGGCAGCCAGGGGAGTTGCTCAGGATTTAATTTCACGCTTGTGTATCTGAGTGTGCAATCGCTCCCTTTCTCTTTTCATCGTGTATCTGCAAGCCTCAGACCATGGATTATGGTGTTCATTTCCCCTCTGCCATCAGCAGTGGCATGATGGATCAAAGGAAACCTTGCAAGGCAAGGGCTTCTGCTGTGCCGCCTTCTCTTCATCTCTCCCTCCTGCTCTGTGTGCCTCTATTCCACCCCTCTAATTTGGCTGCTCCATGTTGAGCCTTCCTGGAGCATGTTCCTGCCCCTCCTATTGTCCCAGTTTCCACTTCCCCAACTTTTGCAGAGTTCCCAGAGGAGAGGAGCCTCTCCTGTTTGCTCCCTGTCAGACCAGCCTGTCTAATTGCTGCCTTTTCTCCAGCATCCAGCTCTGCAGGAGTGGAGCAGGAAACCACTTGGCTGCTCCCTGTTCTAGAGCTGTTAACTGTCTCCCAGCTGAAAAAAGACTTCTGGAATCCTGTAGTGATTGATGCTAATATAACCTAAATATTTTCTTGAAAACTTAAACTTTCATTGGTGTTGTCAGGTTGTTTTTGTCAGAAGGTACATCCCCACCTCCCCACCTCCCCCCCCAATATGGAAAAATAATGATTCTACCTGAAACATAAGGTTGTTTTGATCTACAAAACATCTCCTTTTTTGAAAGAACTTGATTTAAATGCTTTGGCTCATCCAGACTTTTATCTGAAAAGCCACTGTATGCTCTGCTCTGTACCTTGCACCTCTTGAGGATGAGAGAGTCCAGTGACCCCAGTTAACACCAAAGAACAGAAAGAAGCAGCATGAGATTGAGTGTGGTTTTCTGGTGGCTTTACCAGTACGAGATAGGGCCAACAATATCTCTTTGTTCACTGATACAACAATACTTGTGTTTCCTTGGAGTGTTTTTGTGGCCTCATGAGGAGATGCCTGGCTGAGGAAGCAAGGTGCTGTTGTGGCATGATATTTCCAAGAGCCAGACCATTTCCAGTTCACAGCATGGCCAGAGATCCTGAGCTATCATCCTTTTCCCAGAGTTTCTGCAGCTACTCAACAAGTATACGTCTTCTCTAAATTGCTGATGACTACTGAGTTACTGCATGTTTCTAAGGGGATTATTGGCAGTAATGCTGGGCTATCTAGCAGTGGTGCTGGATTTTATTTAGAACAGGATGTGCCAATTTGTTTCTTTTTCAGTCCTAGTGAAGCTATTTAGCAACCAGCAAGTCTCTTCCCATAGTTCTCTTGCAAAGTACTTGAGCTCCCTCCTAGTTTGTAAAATCTTTTGTGGTGGAAATAAATTTGTGTACAGCATGTCTCTTCACCTTTTATAAATACAGATAAGTGCACAAATCTATTAAGTATCTATGTAGAAAACTAAAACTGCGTATTTTCATTAGAATGTCAGGTTTTTAATTGCATGAATAAGATGCTGACTGAAGCAAATGTTCAATTTCACATTAAAGTTGGGCATTCGTAAAGGCTTGGATTTGCATAATTTAATTTTCTGCACAGAAGACACTGAAAATCAGTGGTATGATTCATGGCCATACCATGGTTACCATGAGGCTTTTTGATGGTTCCAGCTAGAAGTACAAAGGTGTTTACAACCTGAGATGTTTTGCACTGACTGGGAGACTCCGTGCCTTCAACAAATACAGATTATTTAGACTCAGTGCCTTTCTCTGGATGTAAAGGCACACAGGAGGGCTCGCTGAGCACCTGCAGGAGCACATTGTTCTTTGGAGGAGGCAGTGTCCAATCTTCCTCCTGCTGGAAGGGTTCAGACTTTTTCAGCAACAAAAATCCCACAATTACCTGCCTTCTTTGTAGAGAAAGGAGAAAGCTGCTGTCTTTCATCTTGTAACAAGGAGAGGCTTTAGGTGTATTTGTCAGCACATGTGATTTTTAAGTGAGTAAGTGGGCCATTTTTTTCTTATAGCCTTTCCAGCCATCTGCCTAGGCTATTTCATTGCTCTCTTCCTCAGGATTTTCATGGTCTCTTATCTTTGTTCAGTTTTGCGGTTTTTTTGCCAAGAATTTTTGGGTCTCCACATCCCACGTCCGTTCTTTCCTGTTGAAATGAATGCCTGTTGCCTCCCAACCACGCAGACATATAAAAGTAAATAAAAGGGGAAAAAAAAATTGAAGATGTTTAATTTAGTGTTTTAGAGAGGAAAACAAGGTATGTGAGGTCATGTTGCCTGCAAATCCTGGTAGCATGATGTGTTCCAATGTTTCTAGTTCACAGCCTAGGGTGAATTAACATTTAGAAAGTTGCCAAGCAATCTGGAAAACTCATTCAAATAGCACAATTAGTACCTTTGCTCGCACAAGAGAAGATTTGGCAGGGGCAAACCCATACTTGCCTTTCCTGAAATTGCACAACTTTTCCTACCACTTCAGGATTCCAAAACATGCAGAAATCCACACTGCAGAGGGAAGATTGTCCACAGAGCTGTGTAGCACTCATGGCTAACCTCGGGCACAGCAGGCTCTCTGCTACTGTGGTGCAAGTGCAGAACCTCCCAAAAGCTTTTCCAAAGGGAAAGAAAGGCAAATTCTGAGTTACTGGTGCATGATGTTCAATAAAGTCCTGTTACAGGCTTCTCTCCAGCCCAGCTGTAATTGGCCTGGGAATAGAAGGGAATGCAGCACTTGGTGACTGCATACTGGTAGCAGTGCTTTATGAGGTTTTCTGAAGCTTTAATTTGAATTATTCAGCTAGTTTCTTACTGATCAAATAAGCGGTTTGGGAGAAGTTGGGCTTAAATTTCCATAAAGCCATTTGGTGCTTACTTGTTCCTCACAGTCCATGTCTATGGATCTAAGGTGGTTTTTGTTTGTGTGCATTTATTATGGTGCTCTGAGAAACGTAGTTGAATTTATTATAGACTTTCTACTGACATTTGTGAATTTACACACCTCCACTTCGGTTCAATCAGATGCATAGAAACAATAAGCCAAATGTGCATATAAAAAGCCCAAATACCCCACATCCTCATTCCTTCAAAGGAATGAAGCAATTCATTCCTTTACAAAAGAAAAAAAAATAAAAATTATTTGAGGTATAAAAGAAAAAAATCTTTTGGATGGAATGTGGGATGTTGGTTTTTTTCTCGTTTACTTGAATTGAACACCTTCTAGCTTGTGGAGTTTTACAAAGATTTCTCCATTCCTGTCCTCTCCCTTTCATGCTGTAAGTCATTGGTATGTCACACTGGATGTTTTGACAAACACAGTTTGGTAGTCAGTGGCAAAGTTAACTTATCTTTTGGGTCTAAACAGACAAAGTTTAGCCACATGTCAAGGCTCATATTATTTGTTTATGTACATCTGAATTTCCTTATGGAAATTGTACAGACATCCCAACCACAATAATGGCATCACTGAGTTCTGGCTTGTGCTTTGGATGGGGGGAGGTTTCAGGAACATGCCTGTTGAATTCTTTTAAGCATACCCAGTTTGTAGTCTCTGCTTAGCAGAGTTCACTCTGTAAACTCCAGGGAGCCAATACCACTTTTTTAACAGTTCCTGCTTCTTTTCTTCCCAGCTCTGACTGAAGGTTATGTGGGCTCTCTGCATGAGAACAGACATGGGAGTTCTGTGCAGATCCGGAGGAGAAAGGCTTCAGGGGATCCTTACTGGGCATACTCGGGTGAGTGACTTGTCTTCTTCAGAGCACTAAAGCATGAAATGTCTCCAGAATCAAATGGTTTACTTGCTTTTTATTACTATTGTGTTCAGTTTAAATTAGTTTTACGGTGTGTTATCTTCTTCTGCCTTCCTTGCAAATTCCCCTTGTACCCATGCCTGCCTTTCTTCTATTTCTGCCATTTACCTGCAGAATTTGCCGTATTATTCTCCTCCTTTTCTCAGTCTTGTTTTAGTTTCTTGACATACCCTTGGTCAGGCATACTCCCAAACTTCTCTTTGGTCTTCTGGTCCAGTCAGTACATTCCAAGCTCACCATCTGCTTACCATTTTGGACCTTCTAGGAACACTGTAACCATTCATATATATATCCAGATTAAAAAAAAAAAAACAAACCCAAAACAACAACAACAACAAAAATACCCACAAAAAACCCAAACAAAAAAACCCCACAAACAAAAAAAACCAAACCGAACCAAACAAAAAAAACCCCAAACAAACCAAAAAACCCCAACAAAAACAAAAAAACCAACAAAACTCCCAAAAAACCCAGCACCCCAGAAGTTTTACAATTATTTGTTTCTGTGCATGTATTTTTGTGGTAATATATAATGACCATGAGACTTGTCAGTGCATCAAGCCAGGATGTGTGGTGCTGAATATATACTGGAAGGGTATTTTATTGTTTGTCCCACTGCTTTCATAAAGTCTTATGGAAGAGCTCATGTACCTGTACTATTTTGAAATACCACGAATGAAAATACACTTCAGAATGATGTGTTTGATTTGGTGGTTGCTGTGTTCTAGAAATGATGTTAAGACCTATGTTGACTCTGTGGAAGATATCCAATATCTAAAAAGTTTTTATGAAGATTTCAAGCATTATATTGAACTTGTTTGTGCTTTTGTGGAGGATCTGAGATTTGTTTCAGATATCTGTTGCTTGTCCAAGAGGGTTCTTGTGCAGGGCTAGATTTAGCTGAAGGAAAAATATAACTTTCTTAGAGGTTTGAATGCTGATACCAGATAGATATGCAACTGTTACTGCCAACACACCTCTTTTATCCAAACCATTTATTTCATTGGGAATGAATGATTATAGGTAAGTGTAGAGGTTTTTCCATCAATATACACAAGTTATGTCTATTAGATCTCAAAATACAATCTATCTCATTTGCAAATGGGGTTAGGCAAGTAAAATAAATCTGAACATTGTGGTAATGTAGGACAAATGACCACTTTTGATTTTCAGCCAGTTCAGCCTGTGTTATCTGATGCCATTTTCTCTGCATTTGCTCACTTGAGGGAACCAGAAGTAATGAAAATGCTGAGCTTCTGTGTTTAGGTTGAAAGTGGGAATAAATGGTGGGTGGCAGAGCCCAGATGCCAGACAGATGTTTGTTTCTAGCTGAGCACAGTGAGGAGGATGATCATGTTATCTTGTTTCTTTCTCCTTGCTTCCTCATTCCCCAGAATATTTCCCAGGAACCCTGAGCAGAGCTTGGCTAAGCAGTTTATGTACTAACGTTTGTCCTGTGGGTAGGGTTTTGGACATGCCTAGGAAGTTTACATCAAATGAGCCTACAGAGAGGGAAAACTTCACTCTGCAATAAGCAATTAGCCTGTGTCAGTGGTTTCCAAGCTCTTTTACAGACATTATCTGGTAGGCTGCTTCCCTTCCCTATCCTCAGATGGTCAGGCCAGCTCCCCTCCAGTTATTTGTACAACAGCTGCTGGCCCAGCCCCAGCAATTATGGGCAGGGAAGGAGGCTCTGCTGGACTGAGGGCTGGTGAGTCTGGAGTTTCTTCTAAGGGACTTTGCCAAGGGGAATAAACAAGACCAGGATAGCTCCTGACAGCCATCACTGGACAGCTTCTGCTGAGCCCCAGCCTAGGCCATGTGTGTTAGGCTGAGCTGTGGCTTTATACTGATCTCAGCTGAGCAGAACTGATTTACAGCAGCACAGGCCTCTCTCTTTTTATGGCTGTGTCTGCCTGCTTGCAGAGCTTTTGTATTTTGGGGTTTAAGATTTCTGTAATAAATCCTGACATGGGGGTGGAGAGGTCCAAAAAGCAGACGGCCAGTTGTGGTTTTCCTGCTTAGGGGTGGAAAAGGGGCACAGCTGTGTTGCAGAGAGCCCTCAGAGATCCATCTTCCACAGGATTTATCTGTCCTATACTGTGCTTTTAGATTAATTCCTCAGTAGCCTGTAGGAAACCCTTCTGCTGCTCTGAGCTCTTGTGGAGGGTGAATGGACTAGGAGCTGGTTTAAACTCTGGAGATCAGGAATTTTCCTGGGTTTATGAGTGATCTGTAGCATTACCCTGTGCTGCCTGGTCATATTGATCCTCTCAGGCACAAGAGTTTAGAGAGGAGAAACTTCAGTCATTGATCAGTCATTGATCAGGGGTTGAACAACCCTTGGACCTGGAACATTTGCATAAGGTACCCACATCCCTGAAGGTGCTGCCACAGGAACTGGTGAACTCCAGTGCCTTGAGCACAAAGCTGCACCACACTTCTCCTTTCACTGGTTGGAAAGGAAAGGATTTTAAGCCTTGTAAAATAGCCCTGTTATCTACAGACACAATTCTGACTATAACATTTATTCTAGTTCAGAAATAAAACTTGCAAAAGTAAGGACTAGATAATTAAATGAAGAAGGCCCATTTTGAATGGGTTCTGTCAAAAAGAGAGCAGGAAACACAATCAGCCTTTTAGAAGAAACTTCATTAAGTCTTTGCTAACAGCTCTTTAAACCAAATTCAGAAGTGAGTAAATGCTGAAAACAGAAGACCAGTTTGTCTTTAAATAGGAACGGCAAGACTGAGCAGAGACTAAGATCTCCTAGATGTTCTTTTTAGGATTTTAAGAAGCTCAAATGACATTTCTAGGGGGAATTCTCTGCGCATGTGTATTCATGTATGTTTTGGCAAAGGATTTATTCCATGATTGTGTCTTACAGCTTGCCAAAGACTTCCTAAACTGGGACTGGCCACATTACTTGTAGTGCAACAGAAAAGTGGAATAGGCACAGCACAGTCACAAGAAGTAGATGTGGATCCTGAATGTGTTTCACTGCAGTCTTTGCTTTCCCAAGTCGTCTTTTATGTTAGGCTGACCACTGAATGGACAGGTTTGAAATGATTTTTAGCACATCTTTTTACCACAGAACTCAATATGTTCCTAGTACCCATAGTGACAGATGGTACCAGTTCAGGTGCGTTTTCATCAGTGTGGACATAGTTTTGTAAATATGTAAACTGGTTTTTAAACAAAAAAGCAAAACCAAAACAATACTTGAAACAAAAGCCTACTGAAATATGCAACTGAAGCATCTACTAGATCCAGGGCTTTCTGACTGACCCTCTCTTGTGTAATGTATGCTTCTTCACAGAGCATAATATTCCAGACATTTAAAGATGCCTCTCAGTGTCAAGTGTTGCATCTGTCAGTGCTCAGAACACTTTGCTGGTAATCTGTGCAGACCCTAGTTTGCCTTGCAGTAGCCCCAAAAATGAGTAGTTTCAGGGTCAGGGCCTTAAGAGGAGATTACAGTGTGAGATGCTGATGCAAGATGCTTGTACCTTAAGTGATGGTAGCTCTGGAGGACCTGTATCTACTCATACCTGTTCTTTTGAAAAGCTGTTGTCTAAAATTAATGTGACAATAATTGCATGAGATTGTGGAAAACCAGAACTAGCAAGGAGCTTACCCACATCAGGAAACTCTTTTTTGAGTCTTCAGGTAAAAGGTGCAATGTCTAATTATTTCCAGTGTTAATTTTTGTGATTAATGGTATGGCATGTGTCTGCACAGTTCTGGGGCAGGATGTTGCAGACGATGGTGCTTTTGTCACTGGAGTTTCCCAGCTGAGCTGGGACACTGGCACTGATGTGCCCTCCTCCCTTGATGACTGTTCTGCTGATCAGCTTCAGTGTTGTGAGCTGACTCATTCAAGAAATACTCTTCTGAGTAATCAAAACCATTTGGGCTTCTCAGAGAACTAAAAAACAGACGTTGGCTGAGGATGTAGATGTGTTCTTTTTAGATGTTTATCTAACTGTGGCTTTGTAAAGAGAATCCTGTGTAAAAAACTTACACGGTTTGTTTTTTTCCTTTAATCTTATGGTACATTCAAGGCATTTCTTTCCTCTTTGTACCTTTAGTCTCTCATATTCTATGTGAAATTATTAGCACTGCTTATGATGCTTCTGTTATTTGTGCATTTCCTTACTGATGTTTTTTCTGCCTAAAATGTTGAATCCTTTCTCTCCAAGATTCTGTGCAACTGCCATGAACATTAGGAGAAGTTAATAGAAGAAAAATAGGCTTTGCAGGAGTAGAGATGACCCTGTGAGTGGGAAAAATTGTCCATTAAGAACAGGAACTTTGGCCATGCTGTCAAGCTAGTGGACACTATCAGCGTGTGAATGCTTTGTCCTACAACACTTAGGCAGTTATTGCTGTCCTTTAAGATGCTATTATTTAAAATGTAACCGGTGGTGAATGTAAGAATTGAGTGTTCCTCTCAAAAGCAATTGCTGGCATTAAAACAGGAATGATGGGTAATGGTTATTTCCTGAAAGAACAGCAAATGGTGTTAACTGTGATGGAATGTAACTTGGCGATATCCTTTGTAAATGTGTGAATTTCTCTCTTTGCTTAGATTGTTCTCATTAAATAAGCTGCTAATGTGAATTGGACAGGAAATAATCAGCACATAGTAAGGAAAGCATCAAGACTTATTGAACTGAGAGGTAACTAATGGGCTATTTGCTGTGGTCAGTATTTCACTCCTTCAGTCCCTCAGAATAATAAATCTTGATATTGACCAAAACTCTGGCACACCATGCGTTCAGTTATCATTCCTCTGTAAAAGTACTCATCTCCCTTAAATGCAGGATAGTCAAAATGAGGAGGTTCTGGCTGTCTTGCTTTCTCACTCTTTTGAGCTGACTTTCTAAAGAGGAGCTAAGCTGACAGAAGTAGGAAAAACATTCCCATTAATATCTGATCAGTAAACTGAGCTTTGAATATTTTTATCTGCATTCATCAGAGATGAATAGTAGTCTTCAGTGAACCCTGCTGGAACCAGCTGCAAGGCATTCGTTTCCATATGCATCTTATTAGTGGAACAGTTGTTCCAGAAATCAGTGCTACACTCTTTCATAAGGGGAACACAGGAAACCATAGCTTGAGAGTTTGCTGCTACTGTCTGAGCATGAACCCTGATTTTCAATGTGTATGGCTAACGCAACTGCTGTGTGTTTTCTCAAATGAACAGGAATTACCATCTGTGTATTTTGATTGTTTCTGTTCTCACGGTTCTGGTTCATGAGTCTTCATGTCCACGACCCTGTACAGATGTGCATGAGACACATCTGTGTCTGCAGAATCTGCATCTCAATGTGCATGTACTCAGAGGATGTCAAGGAGAATGCCTTTTACCTTTCCTTAGCTGTTCTGCCCCTGTGAAGGAACCAGTACAAAATACTATCTTTGGTTTCTGTTCTGAGAATGAAGAAATGAGTTGTCACGTTCCTATCCCAGAGAACAGGATTTGTCTTCCTAACCATGGCATGAATAAGGAATTCACAATCACACTTGTGTTGAGTATTTACCATTAGCAGTTCCCTGAGGACAGCCAGCCTTGCCAGGAGCAGCCCAAGTAGTCTGTATCATTTTTACTAAGCCATATTGCTGGGGAACACAGCCCTGATTGAGAGTCTTGTCATTTATTGTGTTTGTCTATTGGCAAGTTTCTAAATAATCTGCTAAGGAAACCTCAGATAGTAATTTAGTTTCTACTTAGACACACACACTGTTTCATTATTGAATACCATTGATACTGTTTACTCTCTCTTTCTCTTGCCACCTTTTCTTGTGTATCACACTAACAGTTTATTCCAAGTGCTGTCATACTCAATCCTGGTATATCCAGTCTATATTGAAATGCTTGACTGGATTTTTAAACATTGGATGCAGATATGGTGGAATTCCCTTTTTTTTCTTTTTGTTTTGGCAAGGTTCTCACTAGAATTTTATTGGTTTTCATGCTTGAGTGCATTAAAGCCAATCTCTGATTTTTGAGTGTTCTGATTTTTTCTTTACTGCTTCTTACCAGATAGGCTACTGGCAGATGAACAGCTTTGAGAGGCTGAAATATAAGATGTGCAAGGAACCAGTCCCCTCAACTTTCACTCTTGCATTAATTTTTCCCTGGCACAGCACAGAAGTATAAAATAACAGCAACAGATGCTAGATGAAATCTTCAGAGCTTCAGATACAGTTGTTCCAATAGTGCATCACAAGGATTTTTACTTTGCATTGCTGCAATCCCCCTCACATGAGGGAGCACAAAGAGCTGCTTTAGCTGGGGAGGGGAGACCTCTCACTTCTTTAAATGTACTGTGCTTTTTGTTGCATTTTCTTTCAGTGTGAACACTGAGACATTTGTGGAAAACCTCTGGAATTACAACAACCAGTGCACTGTTTCAAAGAACTGAGAATGTGCTGAAGGGCAGCAAAAAGTTGTCAATTTAATTGATCTCTAGACACTGAAGTAAGCAACAGGATAAAATATTTGAAGTTCTTTAGACATGTGAAATGCATATATTTTAAGCATGCAAAAGAAAGATGGAGTATTTGGGTAGCAGCTGTGATACAAGCTCAGCAAATGTACTGAAGAATACTCAGAAAGTTGGAGTCTGCTGTTTTTGAGGTTCTTGAATGATTGCAGTGATACACTGAAGTTCCAATCTTGATTTCATATGTAACTGAACACATATAGGAGGATAACAGTGAGGAAAAAAGTATGTGAACAGCAAGGATACTTCAGTGAGAAACAAAGCAAGCACGGAAGCTCTGAATAGTCTTGTAGTGTGTGGATTTAAAAAAAAAAAAACGTAACTTGGCACAAACATTATTGCAATAGTCCAAGCATGAAATAATCAAGGAATGAATTGGAATTCTAGTTGCAGGATATAAGCAGAGTCTTTGTATGAAATGAGTGAGCCAGGCCAGTACTGCAGTTGATGCAGTAGATGTAGATTTATTTCCATTATTTTTGTTATGTCAGATGGCTTCTTTGTATCTTTCCAGTCTCTGCTCAGAAGATAATCTTTTTTTCAGTATCTCTGCCCCAGGAATTTCCCTATCTCTCCCTTTTCCTAAAAAGTGTCTCCATCTTGCAGAATGTGGTATTGCAGATTTATGATTTTTAATTCTTATGGTCCTTGACAAGCAGCCCCTGCCTGCACAAGGAGCAGATCTGCCAGGCTGGGCTCCTTTGCAGGGGGAGGAGTGAGTGGGGCAGGGCTGAGCATTCCACCAGGGGCAGGTGGAAAGAGGTGCCATGTGTTTATTCTGCATCCAATGTCACTTGTCTACTAGAGACAGGAAGAACCAAAGAAAGCCTCATCTAGATCCTTGGGTACTGCAGAATGAGTGCTTAGCAGCTGAAGGAATTCTGATCCTTACAGTGTCTCTGAGGTGGATGTGTTTGCTTGGTGGGCCTGAGGGACAGGGCAGTGTAAGTAACTCCTGGATACACCCCATGCACTCCAGAGTGGGAAATTGAGTGTGAGTCCCAGTGCTGTGCTCTGTCTCTGAGGCCACACATCCCACTTTATCAGATGCTAATTGAGGAGACCTTGGTTGCCTTGGAGACTGCCTCCTTTGGGGGACACCATGTTGGTAGCACAGCTGTTGTGAAGCTCCTGAGCTCACAGAAGGTCTTCTGGAGGTGATCAGGCTATGGAGCTTAATTCTTCCTTCGTCAGCAAACTCAGTTTCTCCCTGTGCTGGTGCTTTGTTGAGGCTCTTAGTTGGATGCTTTCAGGTTTTTTCCAGTGGGTTTGAGGAAAATCACATTCTTTTCCTATCCAACACACAGAACATTTAGCTTTAAGTTACAAAGTTTTTTTTAAAGACTGCATGTGCCCAAAAAGTTGGATGGGCACACTTTTAACTTGTCAAATTAAATAAATATGAAATCTTGCAATGGAGTGCAGAGCTGTGCATATAAATTACATCTTTAAACAGCACTTGAGTGATTTTCTGGAAATGTTTTCAACTCTCCTCTGAACTTTTAAGGGTCATCTCTGTAGATTTTCTCTCTGAGGGAGGCTATTGGCACTGGAATTATTTATTCAAGAGGTATATTGCTCTGCAGTGTAAAAATAATGTCAAGCCTTACTGAGAACCTGGGTATCAAGCTTCAGGTTTTGTAAAGCTGGGAAAGCAAGTGGGTTTAATTCAACTGAACCCTGAATGAATGTTTCCTAAGTGTGTGCTCCCACCCATTCCCGTCTCTTTAGACTCCCCAGTTGTGAGATGATTGGGACTGTGGGTTGATAATATTTTCAGGATAATTAGTGAGATGAGTGGTTTCATTTGTTAAGAATTAGGAACCCTTTGTTCCTGTTGCAGAGATAGGAAGATTGGCACTCGACCTGCCATGGTAAGGGCTGGTGGGTGTTGCTTACTCACGGAGCCCTTGTGGCTGAACCCTCGGTAGGGTGAGATACTTTTGAAATGCGTAACTCCTTTAAAAATATCTGAGATTTGACCAGCAAGTAACTCTTCCATTGAAGGAGTCTGCTGCCACGAGTATTAGCCTTCTATCTTTCTCCATCTCCATCCTGCCTTTCTTCTTCCAAACAGTCCTTCCTGAGTTTACCCTAAGCTAGTCTGTTCTGGCCATGGCTGAAGTCAACCCTGTCCCTTCCATTCCTGTTTGAATGCAGTCTCACTCCATGCATGTTTTCTCCAGGCTGCTGTAGGACTACAGCCTTGCAGGCACGTACACAGCTGCACATCTCTCCTTAGCACAGCTGCTGGGAGGAAAGCTCATGCTGTGAGCACAGCTGTAAAGACCAGGAGGGCACAGGGAGGCTGTGTGCCATGTCTCACATCACCCTAGTGTGGCTGAACTGAGGGCTCTGATGATGACCAATGCTGCTTTTTTTAGCTTGATGTAAATTAAAGCATTCAGGCCAACATCTAAGTTGTGCAGCTGGCGGAAAGTTCAGGAGGAGCTGTTCCACATGGGGTTCTTGATTTCTGACTCTCTTGTGAGGTTTTCTGAACTGTCTTGGTGTGTAAATTTCCTCCAAAATGAAGAAAAGAGGAATAGTCCCTGCAGTTGAATGCCTGAAGGTGATGAGTATTGGCATGTGACTGCAGTTTCTTTCCTTGTGTGGAGTAGTGAAACAAATGCTTCCTGTGTGTCCCAACTCCCCATATTATGCTCACAGCTAAGGCTGAGGTGACAGAAGTCTCTTAAATGTTGATTATTTGCTTTTGCACTGTGCTGGTTTGGGACCTCCCCGGCCCCTCTTGTGTATTTCACATCACCTGGTCCTTGAGCACTGGGGCCCATCCCATGTGTCAAGCTCCTGGATGAACAAACCACTAAGTGGACACGCTCAGAGTAAGGAAATGAAAGATTTGCTTTGTGTTTGTGTGAATGTATTTCCCAACTACAGAAATAAGATTTACCCAGAGGTAGCACAGCAGTGAAGTCATGGAGAGTTTAGATCACTTCATGTTCAGTTTTACATGCTATCTTTTGCTCCCGAGGTGTGCTGGTGTGTCTGAGGCTGCTGAGCTCAGGCTGCTGCCAAAGCCTTCTGGCCCCTTGGGGTATGAAAAGCCATTTTACATGCCAGATGCTGGTCTGTTCCTACCCAGAGGTGACATGAACTTTTCAGAGAGATTCCAACTTGGAAGCTTTTGTGGCACTTCAAATTGTGTTTTTAATTTATATTTCTGTTGCTGGAGACATGAAATTGAGACACTTATCATGATATACTATCAGCATATGCTGATCTCTGAGGAGGGAGGTTTGCTCTGTGAAGGTGTTTGCAGAGAATTGGATGTGACTTTTGTAAAGAAGGGCTCAGTGCATGTAGTTCAGTTACTGCTTATATTGCACAAGGCTCCCCAGATGCCTGCAGGACATAATTGCTCTCAGTGCAAACACAGAAAAGTTACCTCTACCTTAAATTTGTGCAAGTCATCTGAGAGGGGGCTTGGTGTTAAATGCATCGATGGCTGAAGCAGAGTGTAATGAGGTGAAGACTATGAGCTGGAGAAGGTACTAAGAGCTTCCTTTTCTCTGCTGTTAAAACACCAGAGCCATGCAGCTCTGTGAAGTTAAGTGCTTCATATTCCTGTGGAAAGTCTCCAGTGCCTGAGAAGCTCTGAGCTTATTTCATGGCCTCCAGTTGTGCTCTGTGCCACTGTTCCCCGTGTTGATGCTTGTGCATCACTAAACCAGTGGCTGTGCTGTATCTGTAAGGTCACTCCTTTCTCTCAGATTGGGTCAGAGTTACCCAGCAAGTTTGAAAGTTGTGGTGGGAGGGGAGTTGGTAGCCCAGATGCAGCAGAAGGCTCAAATACATAAGCCTATTTCTTTAGGAAATTAGGCTAATCCATGATGGGCCCCTATTCAAAATGGCAAGGGCTCACAAGTAGCATTTCAGAACATGTGCCAGTAAAGTACTGCTTCTGCAAGGAAACCCCTGCGAGTTCGGCAGATGGGTTCTGAAGGCTGAAAAATGTCTGGGTGGTTCAAGTGATCAAAATATTAGTCATAATTCCATCCTGTTGTGCTAAGTGAAGTATAACTGTTCATAGGAAATAGTCCAAGACCAGCCTTTCCATTTGATGCACAGGAGCCCTTGGAAGAGGGATTTGTAGGCAACCATCTGGCATTAGCAGAAGACCTTAAATAAGGGAAGGTGTTGTGGTGTGGCACCTGAACACATCATTCAACATTGCATCTTAGGATTTCAGTATGAGCAGGAGTGCAGAGTGTGGTAAACATTTTCAGCCTTTTTCCCCCAAAGTACTACTGGAAACTGTAATAAAAAGTAACTGCTGGGAAAGTAGTTTTGCTGAGTTATGCTATTTCTGAAAACGCATAATGCTCCATAGGCTCTTAAGTGATACTGGGCATATTTAACATTCTTTGATGTTAATTTCCTGGCATATGGACATCTCTACTTATTAAAATAAATAAGTACTTTCAAATTTAATGAAATGATGGAGGAAATGGCCTTTTTTCACATTCACGTCCGCTTCACTGGATAATTTAATGTTTTAAAATGTAAGTTCATATTAAAGTTTAAAATTCAAGTATTGGTTTTTGAAATTCTGTAATAAAAAGGTTTTGCTGTGGGAGAGCTGTATGAATTACTGAGCATGATAACACGATTAGCAAAGTCTAGCTGGTGATTTCTTTGGTACAAAATGCGAGCTGTAAATCTTCCCAGTAGGACCTACAGCACTGATCTTCTGGTGGGAACTTCTGGGACTGATGACTGCCCCATTCCTGGGGCATTACTCTGCAGCCTGGCAGACTTGCCAGTTGCCTGTATTCCAGCGTGAAGGTACAGCTGTGGAAAAGGTCTCCTACATCATTGACCTTTTCCCCACCACACACATTTTACTCTCTCTTGGACCCAACACTTTCAGCTGCTTGGGGCAGAGATGAGCATTTGTTAATAATTGGCTCCTAAAAAAGTCTTTCTGTTTGCTTTTATACTAAACGTGTATATTTGCTTCCAAAATCTTTGCGTCTAATGGGAATGGTTTTCTTTACAGTTGTTACTGTGTTGTTATTAAGTACAGGAAATGCACTTTGGTCCTCTCTCCTATGCTGAGGGAGAGCAAGAATTCCCTGGAGAATAAGTAATGTTCAGTGTAATTGACTGGATATAAATATTTGAGTCCTAAATATTTAATGGAAATCGTTGTGTTTGAATGTAGCAATGTGCAGATGATGGGAGTTTGCTCTGTGTCTTGCATGTCTTGAGAGACTGCTCACGTGCTGTGTTGAAGCCAAGGGTGGCTTTATTTCATTTCAAGGCAGACTAGAAACTGAAGAACTTATTTTCAGGGAGAAAAATGGCAAGAGACCCGAATGAAAAACCTACTCAGCTGAAGCAGAGGTGACAAAGTTCACTGTGATTATATTGATTTTAAATTACCGCATAGAGCTGGGACTAGCCTGTGTCTGGTCCTGCTCATGATGAGAAGAAGAAAAGAAAAAGGCATGAATACTCTTCCCTCTGCTTCCAAATATTTTGTTACCAGTATAAAAATCCGAGAGCAGCCTTGTCCTCCTGACGTTCCCAACAGGCAAAATAAAGGTGTTCCAGCATCCTCAGTGGAGCTGAAAGGGAATAAGAGGCACAGTGAGATTGAAACCTGTTTTTTTTTCCCTCAGCAGCCTACCCCTGTGCCCTGGCTACTGAAGGGAGGAGCACACAGTGCCCTGTTCAGTGTGTAACAGATGCCTCCAGTCTGTGTGTGCCCCCAGCTCTGCCAGAGATGACGTTGATAGGAAACAGAGCATGTCTTGAGTTTGATGCACTTTTGGTGAAAAGTACTGCATCTGCCTACACCACAAATTAAAACTGAGCTGGAATTAATAGCAATTAACAGCATCTATATTCATCTGCTAGAAGTTTTACAGAAGAGTCATTGCTGTTTAACTTTATGTAGTTTGCATCTGTTTCACTGTCAACGAGAAAATTATCCAGTCATTTAGAGTTAACCATTTTATTTTAGACCAGTCATGTGTTTTAGTATCTAATGTGTCTTTGGGGAACAAGAATTTAGAGCAAATAAAGCTAATTGTGGTAAAAATGGATATATTATTATCAATGGTATATATATTATTGTAATGAAACTCTTAGTTGCCACATGACTGAAAAGAGCACAGAGGTCTCTTTTGTACCTGCAGTAAATCCAGCGAAATCTTGATGGGAGATGTTGAACCTCCTTGTTTGGTGTGATGGAGAGAATGCCTGAGGCACTTGGGTAGGGAAGATGACTATTTCTGTTCCTTCCCCATGGTTTTTCAGCAGTCTGACATCGTGTGCATTCCTGGGCCCATGCCAAGCAGAGATGCGGCCTCCAAGTGAGACTTTATTACTTTGGTTGTAGATGATTAATTTTGTACCAAACCGTACGGGCCTGATTAACCCAGAACACTGCAATAATGCTGTTTTAAAGATCTACAGTGCATCCATTACTTCTGTTCCCAATCTGCTTTTTCACTAGAAAAAAACCACATTGTTTCTTATCATTGAATTTTGAAGTAGGGTTTGAGCCATAAAAATCACACTGAGCTGACAGTGTCTTGTTATGTTTAGAGTTGTCTTCATTGAGGGAATGTCCAAGATGTCCTTATTTGTAGCACCTTTGTAAGGCCAGAGGTTATTGCTCCCTCCTCCACTGTAAGGGAGAAAAGAAAGCCATTATCTGTCCTGAGCCATCTAGGAGATTCAGGAAGCAGAGACTAGGGTCCAAACCAGATTTTGTAGATGTGCTTCATCCTTTTCAAGATACAGCCCACTGTGTGTGTGGTAGCATACCTGTCTGAGCCACACAGGTGTGTTATTCTCTGACTGGGAAGGCTGAAGCTCTCTGGAGCAGGTTATTCTTGCAGTGCAGGAGGATGCTACCTGCCTGTGAGCGTTGGGTCTGTGCGAGCCGAAGGCTTGGAGTGGTTCTGCAGGCAAGGCAGGATGCTTTTGCATTCACAGCTCTCTCAGCTTTTTTAATAAGATGTTTCAATATCTGTGGGGTGTGCTTGTTGGTTTTATATGTTTTCAGTTTTAAGCTCAAAAATGCTTTGTAGCTCCACTGTAGAAGTGCAGGTTAAATAATCTATCCATATTTTGCAAATCACTGAACTTTAATACCTTTATCTAAAAGCATTTTGGGGGCACTGCTTGGCTCTTAGAAACCTGCTGTTTATCAGGTTTCTGAATTCACTCTTTAGGTTTTTTATAGTTCAGGCCTTCAAAAATTAAAAATAACTATCTTGTATTGTCCCTGGCAAAGCCTTGTACCCTTATCAACATCCTCCGGCTTGGCTGGGGAAAGCAAATACACCCCCTCATTCCAATGGCCATCCTACAGACACAGCCTCGAATTATTTCTGTGGGATTGTGACTTCTGTGACCTCTTGCTGGTGGAGTATTTGCCTGAATAAATCCTGTGATAATGTGCTGCTGGCAGAACTTACCCATGCTGGAGGAGCAGTGATAGTGTGGAGCAGGGAGCACCCCTTCAGACTCTTGCACTTGGTAAAAGAAGCATTTTTTGCCAAATCTGGAAGAAGGAAAACAGTGCTTGTGGGAATCACTTGTGTTTCCCAACTGTGGCAGTTCTGCTTCTCTTCAGCCCAGGTCAGTCCAGCTGAAGCTGGAGGTGATAGACTTTGGTCTCATTATCTCTTCTCATCAGTACACAATTTTCTTACCTTCACACATTTTTCTTCCTTGAACATCCATAGCAAGACAGAGACCTCCAGCCAGTTACACTGTTCAGTTTTTCACACACATTTTGAATAATTGTGCCCTGTCTCCACAAGACTTGCTTTCACAAAAGGATGTATCGCTGACTTTTTTAGACTCTAGATCACATTATCTTGATGCATACACATTGTCTCCCTAAATGAAAGGGAAATTATTTTTGATCAATGAAAATATAAATGCCATTCTTGTATGGTTTTAAGCCCAAAGTGCTGGAAACAACCATGTCCTCCCAGCCAGTGCCTCTGAGAGGTGTTTCTCAAGCAGGTTGCATGCCCAGGGGCTAACAGGAAAAGCTTGCTTCTTAAAATAAACCAGTTTCTAAAAGTCAGGTTTTGGCTCCCTGGAAACCTGTATTTTTGCAGCCACCTGTCCTGACTGCTTCCTGGTGTGATTTAAAGCTGTGCAATCTGCCACTGTATGCTGATAGAGATTGCTTTACAGTAGGCTGGGCTGTGAGACCGTGTCAGGATGTGCTCTAGAAGTATTTCACTGCCTCCTCTACCTGGAGGTGGGCAAAAAACCAAAGTCCTGACTTGAAACTCCACATGGTTCATATGAAGCTGTTAAGGCTGTAGACTTCAATGGCAGAGAGATTGAACTGTCAGAAACTGGGTCCATCTTCTCTTACAAAAAGGAGAGATAAAGAAAAAAGCACCTCCTGCAGGCAACTTCCATAAGTGGAATTTTGTTACAAGCAGACCTCCAGGACAATCACACAAGGATTTTGATTCATGAGGATAACTGGTGCCTTTTAAATAGTGAAGGGTGGATTCAAAGAAGGTTGCTGTTAGATTAATTACTGATAGAATTGACACAGGAATAATGTGGAATTGCTGCAGTGGATGGAAGCCACCAGACAGAGCCAGTGGAAGCACATTGGGTTAGTTGTGTGCTCACATTGTCTCCTGGGCTACAGGTGGCTCATGAACAAACCTGTGTAAATGTGAGATGAGTTTTTCTGTGTTTAATGCTCTGATTAAGAACTAAGTACCTATTTTTAATATATCTAGGAAATGCATTATCTGTTAATTTAAATGAAGTTCTTCCTTTGATAGTCAGGAAGACTATCTTCCCTTTCTCACCTCATATTCAGTCATTCCTGTTGGTTTGGGTTTTTTTTACTGAATATATATGTTAAAGCAAAGCCAAATGATGGAAAAGAGGAATATATATTCCACAGCATTAAAATAGATTGAGAGTTTTGTCTTCAGTGGCTTAAAAAGGCACTTTCAAGACCTTGCAGTATAAATAAATTCTGCAGACTTAAAGCCTTCTTTTTTTGCTTGTTCCATTCAAAATGATACAGTATCTCCTACAGAAATTGATAATACAGAGAAAATGGACTTCATTTGCAGGGAGATGAATTAGGATGAAAAAATGCTACTGGAAGGGAGAATTTGGGAGAAATCTTAATAGAAATCTCCAATTAGTTGAATGGCTGGTTATCTGGGACAAGACATAATATTTACTAGACATTGCAAGCTGTATGTATACTTACAAAGAAAAATGTAAAATAATTTTCAGGTTTATGTACTGTGTGTTGTAAAATGTGGGTGATCTTTTCAAGGCTTTACGGCTTAAATAAGTTTTTGAGAAAACATTGGGAAAAACATATTAGTGGAGTATAAGATTATGAAAATAGCTGCTTGGGTACCTTGTTAAAATCTTTGTCAAACAGCCATTTTATTACACTTGGCTCTGATTTGATAAGCTAGGCCAGCAGAATGGGGATCTTACATTTTTGTCAGTAAAGGCAGTTCTATAAAATAAGGAGGAAGAAAATCTATACTTTTCACCACATAAAGAAAAAGTGGAACTAACTGAGAGCTAGACAGTAAATGGCATGAAGTCTGAACCCCTAAACTCCTTTCATCAAATACTTCAAGTTGAAAAAAAATAATATTGAAATCCCACTGGAAGTAATTTTATGAAAATTAGAAATCCTATTCTTAGTCCTGAAGATGGTTTCAATCTTGCATTGATTAGTCATAGGTGTGAGGATCAGGTGAAGTGTCATTAGCTTGTTTTTCATTGCAGAGGGAATTTTATAACGTAAAATGTCTATATGAGATGGAAAATGTAGAAGAGAAAAACAAGGTAGTTCTTGGAACTGAGTGCTACATGTGAAGTATGCTGCTTTGTCCATCTCTGACAGTTTTCCACGTAATCTGCAAATCATTTACTGGTTTTCAGCAACATTTCCTCCTCTCCATATTGTAGCGCAATATTAATTTGGGGTTTCATGTGTTTCTACATCTTGGGGTTTGTTTTTCAGTAGAGGTGGAGCCCCATGGTGGCTTCCATTCTACTGTCTTGATGATAATGTTTCCACCTGATGAAAATGAAGGACATCCAGGCCTTTGAACTGATGTGGAGTAAAACTCGGGGATGGAAATAAAGCCAAGCTGCATCTTCTTTCACTGTCTGAGGTTTATTTCCCTGCTGAATTTGAATGTGCCAACTTCCCACAGCAGCTGGGAGGTGAGTGTCCTGGGAGGTGCTCCTGCAAAGGCCTCAGGTCACTGCCTAAATCATTTTATCAGCTGTACAAACCCAGAGATGGAGGGGAAAGGGGTGAGAATTATTTTTATGGGGTTTTTTTTCCAGTCATTGACATGATGGCCAATCACTAATTATCACCTGTTGCTCCCCCAAGAGCTGAACAGGGGATTAGCATTCCCTGTGCTCCCCCTGCTACTCTTGGCCTCAATTGGAATTTTTTTCAGACCGTGTTTCAGACGAAAATGCAACAGTCTGGCATGAATGAACACCGATATAGATCTGTCTAAGCTCCTTTCTCACTTCAAACTCAGTGATAGTTAAGACAGGATTATAAAGAAGCAAAAAAAAACCAGCTCAGAAGTCTTGAAATCAAAGCAGTTCAGTAAAACGAAGGTATTCTCAAACCTTTGTGCCAATTAACACTGGGCTGCGACAGCAGAGTCTCTTTCACCTCATAAAAATTCTAACTTGTGCTTATTTGGGTGGGTGGATTTAA